>JAIPRL010000339.1:53142-154932 GCA_025469235.1 Pemphigus obesinymphae | reverse complement strand
CGAACCTAGGAAAAAAAATTTGAAACTAATTTGTCAAAAAACGATAAAAAGAAATGGAAAAAATGTGGAATCCTTCTTTACTTAGACTTAAAATTATGTTTAAGAAGCACCTAGTTAATAAATTTTTATGCGAATATACATAATTAATAAAAAATGGTAATTTATATTATTGTATTGTTTTTTTTTTTTATGAAGTTCGGTTCGGGCTCGATATTTTAATTGAATAGTTCGGTTCGGTTCGGGTTCGAATAAAAAATTGGAAGTTCGGTTCGGTTCGACCTCAAAAATCTGGGTTCGTAACATCACTGAAAATTATCATATAAGAGAGAAATAATTACACTAAATAAAATACAAGAACTTAGACTAAAACCGGGCATAGAGTTTTTGATCGATAAATATATTTAAACATTGAAATTTATGATTAAAAGAATTAAAATATTAAAATTAAAACTTTTCTAAATTTTAAAATAAAATAATGAAAAATTATTTTAATTAAAAGAAACTCAATAGTGAAAAAACTTAATACATAATGGTTGAACGAAGAAGGGGTAATCATAATAGCCTACGTTTCGGAGAATACCCCTTTGAACAAGTACCAGAGTACAAGTACCTCGGTACTACTCTAAATAGCCAAAACAATATGCATAGAAAAATTAATACCAAATTGGGTGCTGCTAACCGATACCTTTATGCGCTAAAAAACCTCTTTAAATCCAAGCAAGGAAAACAAAGGAGCAATAATATCTAAATTACATCCGACCTGTGTTGACGTATGTATGATGCTACAAAAGCAACTATGAGAGGCGATGAGAAATAACGACGTGTATTTGAGAGAAAAAGAATATATATGTTTAATAATATGGAACAGAAATGGTAAATAAGAACTAACGCCCAACTATACCAGCTATGCAGCTGTACAATAGAGAAGATGTGGACTAATTCATCAGAGGGACAATAATTGAATGGACAGGCTCCATGTATGGCGGGCCAATGGAAATATGTTGAAAGAAGCGAGGGAACTAAGACCAAGAAGAAAATGGGAGACAGCTTCGGGGAATTAATAGAAGAAATTGGAGCGGACTAGAAGCAGCTGTGTTATAGAGAGTAATGGAACTATGGAAGGAAAGAGTCTAAATGGATGGTAAATCCTAAAAAAAACTCTATGTCCGTCCATAGTAAATATTCTCATCTATATTATTCTGTTTAAATTTTGAATCATCAATAGCGAGGAGAGAAGTTTTACTTAGAAAGCAATAACATGTTTTCGTCCCATTAAATCGTATGTATAGCGTACTATTTATTGTGACAAAAAGATTCCCGATTAGGTTAAAAGATCTATGAGAATCTTAGACAGTAGATTCGAGAATAAAATGGAGGGTGAGTGTATCAAAGATATGAATTCTAAGCTAGATGAATGAAATTACTTGAGAAGACCAAAAAAGGAATGAGTTATATAAGAGATAGGTAGAATTGGAGTACCTTAAATAATGGACAAAATGGGATAGAATAGATTGAAGTGTCTCGGGTATGCTTTAAGGAGGGAAAAGATAGAAGCAGTAAGATTAGTAATGGGATAGTATGTTGAAAGAAGAAGGGAATTGGGGAAACTCCAAAAATCGGAGGTTGGATGTAATAGAGAGAGATATGAAGTGGGTAGGGGTAAGTGAAGAGGATGTGAGAAATCAAGTTAAGTGGAAGTGCAAAACTAGGATGACCGATTCCAAATAGTTGGGAGAGAATACAAAGGAGGAGAAGTAGAAAAAGAAGAAAAAGGAGAAGAAGAAGAAAGTAGTTACTGCACATTTGCCATTAGAGGGAGGGTGGCAGAATAAGTCTCCTCGTTTATAAAATATACTTAAATACTAAATAGGAAAGGTTTTATTGAGTGAAAATCACACAATTTAATTTGACGATGATTGTGCGCCAGTATCCCGCATATAGGTAATGTAATGTACCTATATAGTATTATAATATCGTTTATAATACAGTGTGCGACTGCGAGACGGAATTTTCGGTATAATTTCTTGTGCACCAGACTGTTACTACTTATAATATAGTATAATGTAATTTCTTCGAGTAAATTGTTAATAATGATAATTCATATCCGTATATGTTTAGAATTTCTTCATACTTCGTATGTTTTTAACTTTTATTATTTTTTTCTATACCATCAACCAAAAATATAAACACTAAATTTGTTTTTTTTTTTTTTCTGTACTTAACGACGTCTTGCTCTATGCATATGCGTATACGTACGATCATATACTATTCAATTATGTCTGATCCTATGGAATTCTTCAATAAACGGTGTTTGAAAATCAATAAGTCAAAACGTGTTGGAACGCATCCATTAGTTCCGAACCGGCACAGAAAAACGCGTTGTCGAGATCCGTTCCGCCGATTTACAGGGTTGGATTGAATAATTTTTTTTCCCTGAAATAACTCTACTGCACGTTCCCATCGTTGTTTCAAGGTGTTGAAGACAAAAAAGTCGAATTGGTTGATATAAATATGAATATAATAAAAAAATAATTAATGATGTTATAATTTAGGACACAGACTGCAACAGGTAATACAGCGCACGGCTGATGGACGATTTGAACTCGACGACATAATAATATTTAAAGACGTATATATTATTACAAATTAAAATAATATATTATGCGTGTATAATGTTAATGAACTATAGGTACTGGTTAATTGACAAAATTGTTGTAAAAATTGATAATACAACAAAATTAACAAAATTTCAAATTATAAAAACAAAATAATAAAAAATTTAAAAAAAATTGGACTATGTACCAATGTACTGAAGATATAAAGCTATTTCTAAATACTATATATGACTATAAGTCCCCCGTAACTTGTAACTTTATATAGGTTTTAATCGTACTTGTATTGGTGTTTAATTTATGCAAAAAAGGTGAAATTTTTGTCGAAATTTTGATCAGGTTTTTCTACATTTATTCAATGTAATCCAAAATAAGTTTATCAATTTTACTAGGTAGTTTTTTTTATGTCCTACGTATCGATGATCAGCCACACCCACTCCTATAAGAAACATTGTTAGCGACAATATGTGTAAAATTGCTTTCAAAAAGTTGCCAATTTTTCGGTTTCCTTCCAAGTGGACAACAAAAGTTTGTTACTACATCGTAGGCAGTAAAGTTCATACAGAATGTTCATGTTATTTTCAACAAAGGTTTTAGCGCTCTTTATAGGTGCGCGATTCGTTGACATCATTTACACCTATATAATAGTGTAGTATATAATGTTATAGGTCATTATAGTGATTTTACTATATGCCACTTACGTATTTATTAAGAATATAACAATATACAATTACCTGAAAAACTTTTGCAATTATTGCTATATGTTATTTTCTTAAAATATCTTTCTAGATATTAAAATGGGGAAAATAATGTTTTTTTTTGTCTGGATGAGTTTTTTTTCTTTAAATATAATAATTATTTAATTGGAAAAAAACATCCACTAAAATTTTTTAGTAACAATATTGCCTACAACGTTACTTAAATTCTATAATAATATACAAGTAAACAGCGGATTTTTAGGATTTTACATATTTTTTCTGACTGTATACAGTTCAAGAAGGGCAAAAACAATATATCAATCACAGAATTTATTGACAGTTTGTATTCTGCATACGTATTTTAGAGATTAAAAAATACTTGTAGCTTATTTTTCATACTTCAAAAATATATGGTGTGATAAAAAGAAAACAAAAATTATTCGATCTTTACGCAGGAGTTTTACATAGGAAATTTCACAGATACCATAGTGATGGTAGTTGGTTCATCGTCTCTTCGGCGGTACCTATATTATTATTTTTTGATATAAAACACTTTTGGTAGATTTCTTTTAAATTGAAAAATGATCTTTTTAAAGTACAAACTAAAACGAATTTTCTATCAAAAAATTCTTTACTTGAAAACTCCGACTCGATTCCTTCTACCCGAAAAAGAGTATTTGTAGTATAATAAAAAAAAATTAAACAAATATATTTGCTTTGCTCTGAATCTGACATTAGCATATGGTTACATGCTTATTTTAAGGATTGTGGAATATTTGGGTATTTGCACATATTCTTGATATATTTTTAGTACTGATAAAACAATAATTGTTTTTTGTTTCTTTTTTAAATATATTTATTTTACTTCTTTTTTAGACAAACCTTTTATATTTATATTTTACTTCGTTATGAATTCGCTACACATAAATAGAGTTTATTACTATACGAAAAGTGTGTGTTACAACGTCAAAAAATTGGATATGATGCTTACAAATATACGAGTATATGGTATAGAAGAGGATATAATTTCATATTATATCATATGATCAGTGGCGTGCTAAAAATTTTAAAATGGGGTGGGATATTTTCCCAAAAGTTGAAAAATTGTTATTGAAAAAAAAAAAAAGGTAATTTGTGCATATTTGACTATGAATTAATGGAAAAAAAATACCATGATGAGGGTTATGATATCCTCATCACCACGCGTATGATTTTATTATAATAATGAGTGCTATCATAACGACGATTTGGAAAATGTTTGCCACCACATTCCGGAGGGCCGGATTTATTTTCATCTCCAAACCAAATACCCGGATAGACAACTGCAGCTATCAATCGAGATATTAAATCGTTCGACGGACAATACGACAGCCGTATAGGTTAAGACGTTTTGTCGTTTTCCACATAATATACCGACGAGGATATTATATTATCATCGATATAAAATAAAAATAAAAAAAACCTCGTACCTGGTGACGTATTTATGTAATATATCGAAAAAACAATTGCTTATTCATACGGACAATCTGCAGCGTGACACACGACGCGTAATAACGTCGTCTGTTTATCGTGCGTGCGTGTGCATATCAAAATTCGTTGTTTTCGCGGACGCACGTATCGATCCGCTGCTGCATACGAGGCTCACCTGACATAAATAAAAACTCATATATACACGGGTAAATGTCCCATTACAATATGTGTATATAGAAAAATACTCCGAGAAAAGTCAGTGGCCTCGAGCTGCCTCTCCTCTTGTTGGTTTTAATAATAGCTGTTTTCGACTCCCCGAAACCCGGTAATAATAATAATCGGTTAGAATGGTCGTTTTTGAATTATTTATACGGCTGATTAGAATAACACGATAAAAGAACATTGATATTGAAATAAGAAATTCGAGGCTACTATCATACTATACGTTATTGTGACCACAACATATCGATAAATCACTATAGTGTACCTAATATTAATTTTTGTGATTTATCGGGAATGCAATATATACATATGCTATATACATATACACATTGGTTTTTTTAATATACAAACTCTAACGACAATAATGTAATTTGAAGTTACACTATATATAATATATAAGTACTTACAAGATCACTGGTGTTTTGTAATATGTTGATTATTGATATATGTATATATAGGTACAGTTAGAAAGGAAAGCAGATTGGTGCTCAGGCATTTTCTATGGAAGAAAGGTGGGGATGAAACATTATTTTTTGTAGTCATTAAAGGAGGGGCGCGTAAACACTTTTAGGAAAAAATTTTATAAATATGGCTTAAAGTTTGTCAATAATGCCCTAAAAATGAAAAATAATAATTCGAACATTTAAAAATAACCATCAATATGAAAGTTGGTGAAAAATAATCAGCTGAAATTTAAATGCAATAAATAATAAACAAGTTTAGAAATCCCACCGTGCAAGCGTGCTAAATTTCCGGTTTCTAAACGTATTTTAAACAATAAACTAAAAATACTATAAAAAGAATAATACTATCTCTCCAGCAACCAAATGAATAATCGCAACTGTGTACTAGAAACTACGGATAAACAAGCGGATAGACGGACACAACAAGAATGTAAAATATCTAAACTTATGTTTAAAACCCTAAAACGTTGATTATTTAGAAAAATTATAATTAGACACCTAATTATATCCCCGTTGTATCCGTCCGTCAGTTTGTAGCTATTAGTACATGGTTACGATTGTCGATTTGGTTACCAGGGATGTTTGGTGAAATTCATGGACGGCATTAAGTTTTAAATAATAATTTTTTTCTTTACTAAGATTTATCTTGGCAATTTATAAGTGAAAATATTATTGTTTCTATGATTTCGTGTTATAGAGTAAAATAAATAGTGCGCATTTTTATTGATAACGTTATCAACTACGACATTTAAAAATTAAAAATACATAACGCGTACACGCGTTTCGTTTTAATTTGTGTACTTAAAATGTCAAAATCGAAAGCATTTAAGACCGAAGAAGTTCTATTTTTACAATAACTAATTGTAAAATATAATATATTTACACGTATATGTATCATAATTCATAATTTTAGATTTTCGTTTAAAAACCGGGCATTTAGCACGGACGCAGAGCGCAGGACTTTTCCATAACTATTGTTGACGTATATTTTACTTTCGATCGACCTACATCAACAATCGACGTGTATGAAAAATTAAAAATCAAAATCGTGATTTTTCTTTAGATTCGAGCAAAACGTCAAATTACGGAAAACTAACAGACAGAAAAAAAAAAAATTGAAATTAAAATCATATTGAGCGCCGTCGTCTACAAGTCCCGAGGCGTTCAAAAACAAAACTCCGAATCCTGGGCCGAACGTTTCCTTTTTCATTTGGACCGAAAAAATAATTGTCCCATGCCCTTCCGTCATCGTCCAGACGAATATTATATGCGCGTGATTATTTCTGGCAGACACAACCGGGGTGGTAGCAGTTCGTGCGCCGTGATTTCGCTCCCCTCCCACGCCCCCCGAGCACGTTCCTGTATTCACGTATATTAGACACACGTGAATACAGTCTGCGAATCCTCGTGGAAATCGTTTTCCGATCGCTTGTGATCACAATGACCGCGCGTATATCTCCGTAGAAAATATCACGAGTCAATTAATCCCAATTACCCCTTAATCTCCCTCCCCCTCCCACCGCGGTGATATGATATCGTGTACGTACCGTACATGAATTAGCGTAGTGTACGGAGTGAACGAAAATTAACGAAACGGAACGCTACGCGGCCAACTCGAAAAGAGGCTGGGGTCCGACCACTGAACCAAAAAAAAACACGGAACGCGTATTGGCAATACAATATTTGTGCCCGTAAAAAGGCTACCATATTGTTTCCTGACATTTTTGTTTCCATGACATAATAATAACGTTTTCTTAGACATACATTATTCATCGTTAATGCAATATTGTGAAATGCGATTATGAGATTTACAATTAACAATTTTTTTTTTTTTAAAGTATGAAAATTATATCAAATATTTTTTTAAATATATTTGAGTAGGTATTTACTTAAATACATTCGATAAATGAGTATAGGTATTCTTTACAGCTGTGACGGTTACTCACTGAATTAGTTTAGTTTAGTCCTGTTACTATATTGTATTTTTTTTTTTTTTAAATGAGAAAATTTTGTAATAAATAAATAGTAAACGGTCTTACTTAAAACGGTTAAAATAAATTGAGATGTCAATCCGAATTAATGGATGAATGAAAAATCGGTACTTCATGGTCGGCTTTATTTTCAAATATCGATGTAATTTAAAACATAAACCATATTAATATACCTACTTATTATTTTATTGATTTAGTATTTCAAGAACCGAAGAAAAATTAGAATGACATACTAATGATTTTTACAATTCGGTATTTTACAAAACTTAAATGTTTAAATCATCAAAATATAATAATTATGAATATTCATGGTCATGATGATAGTGTTCTGTGATAATAACCATAAACAACAAATATAACGGTGATAATCAGAGAATATAATAGATATCGTTTAATCGTTTTTTTTTTTTATTTCTCCATGATTTGGAAACAAGATGGTAGCTTACATGGTGGCACAAGTTTATAATACGTGAATCATAATATATAATATGATGCGCGTTCCATATATGTTTTCAGTTCAGTGGATCCGACACAAATGGAACGCTTTTACCGTCCTCCGTACACGGCGTTCACGACGTATAACCAAAGATACCGTACGTAATACGTGAATAATTACAATATATACGTTTTTGTACGCATACGGTTATTTCGATGTACAGAATGGTTACGGTGTACGCCGGAGTCGAGCACCGTGTGTGGATCAATGCATATGTATACGAGCTATGCTTGTACCGTATACATTACAAGAGGTTTATACGGAAAATCATCGTCTGTATACGTGTCGAAGTCTATATGGTATACTGTAACCGTATTTAGTCACTCTGTATATACATTATAATATAGTGCACACACACATACTATTTACTACTACTACTACTACTACTACTATTACTACGACTGCGTACACGACGATTGTTAACGAGGCGAGTAATTCGGAAAGTCCGCGAGAGCACAATGCACTTCGTTAAGTCCGTTCCCGGTCCGGTCTGCGTCCAAGTGCATGTGTGTAAAATATGGAAGTGCAGCGTGCGGTGTGTATACGTGTTCAGTGATTATGTCCAGCTGCAGTGTAAACGTCCAAAAACAAAAAATGAAATATAATATAAAAACTATAAATATGAAAATAAAAATATGTTCACGACTATATTACGTCGTCCCAGAGCATATTTGAGCATACAAAATAGGTGACACTAGCGCCACCTTGTGAACAATTAGCGTCATCCAATGGTCGACGAATGTGCCGCGTATATTCACAGATCCCTTGCCGATTCCGTCGGCTACGGTTCAAAATAGTACGTTAATAAGTTCATCATAATAGTTTAGTACCCATTTTAAGTCACTGACTTGTATTTTTTTCCGCTTTATGACAATTTTTGATCATTTTCGGTACCTAATTCTCCTTTAGGACGTCATATACCCGATTTTCAAGCATAATACATTTTTGAGTAACTCTTAAACTAAAAAAAAAACTGAAAATGAGATAGACACTTGACTTAGTCCTTAGTTATAGTGCCACACAGTAAAAATTCCTTAAAATATGCTCTGTTACGCCCCGCGTGGTAAAACAACATAGGTAATATATTCAACTATTTTCAAATATACATTACAAGATCCATTCACATATGTCCGGACCGGATTTTTTGATTTTCGGGTGGATATTCACATACGTCCGGACGGGGTTTAGGCTGAAATCCTTCCTAGCTAACACTAAAATTTAAATATTTTCCTATGGTTTTTGTAAGATTTCCCACAGTTATTGATAAAATCGTATATCATCGTGATAAAAATACAAATCCTGCAGACACCACTACCATAAATACGATTGAAAATATTTCAATGCAAGGGGGAAATGCTATAGTCAAGAAGCATTTCGTACAAGAGAAATATTTAAAGGATTTTTTAATTCATCAACAGGAAGTATTCCATGGTAAAATGATTGAATTTAATTATTTACTTTGGAAAATAATAAATTTTTATTTCTTTGGATTTTTACTAATATTGCAATATAATTAATATTTACAATTTAAAAAGATTTTTATTTCGTAGGTAATGTAAATAGTATTCAAATATAAGTATATAAGTATTTTTTAAATATTTTAATAAAGTAGGTAATTATTTACCGGATTTTTAATATCAAATTGAAACTATATTATCATTTAATTAATTGATATTTCATGAAATACAACTTGTCATTTATATCCTTGGCTGTTTTTCATTCTATCAAAAATTACATATACTTTTTTATTCTGAATACTAAATTATTGTCCCCATAAACAAAGTATGTTTACTGCCACCTCAAAAATCTGGACCCGGCCCGGTTGCAATTCACACGTGCCCGGGCGCCCGGGTATCGTAATAAAAACCCGTCCGGGTGCTGGAAAAGAATTGTCGAAGACTAATTATTAATTATACGGCGTATGTCGAAAATAATTTTGGGAAGTGAATCAGCGAAAAAATCATTGGAATTATAAAAAATTTATTTTTCACAGTATCAATATACGAGTATAAAATTTATATTATTTAAATGATGTCCTTTATGCGTAGGCATTGAATACTTCCTACACATTTCCATCCATGACTTTACATTTTTCAGTTAGCCATAATTATGTTAATATATACCGCTCATATGCGGTATTGGTTCAAGACACGTCTGAAAATATGAATTGATATTTGGTGATGAAAGACGCTATATTAATTGCAATACATATTTAAAATCAGCTGAAAAAAACTATATTATAATTTATTTACGTACTTCGGTCCATTAAAAATAGATTTTAAATAACATTAATAATTTATCTATAAAATTCGAAAGATGTTATTGCTACACTGCACTATGAAAACTTCCATGTATTAGTAGGTATTATAAATAAAGTGCACTTCCCTCGTCGGTTGTCAGTAGAAATGTAAACACCTGCCGGGCAGGATACTGGTAGTGGATATATTAAATTTAAACGGAATAAAACGATCTTGAGCGAAGCGTTAGTGTAAAAATTTGAAAAATTAAATTAAAAAACTGGTAACCAATACAATTTTATTTGTTATTTTCCCGATATATATATATATATATATATAAAATATTTCTGTAGTATTTGTCTATAAAACCAATTAGGAACGCGGTCCACTCTGCAAACGTGCTAAATTTCCGGTTTCTAAACGTATTTTAAACAATAATCTAAAAATATAAAACCAAACGAATGGTATATGTAATGGTATCTCCCTAGTAACCAAATCTAAAATTTTTCTCGTAACTATGTAATAAAAATATTCCAATATGAATTTTCTATTTGTAACCAAATCAACAGTCGAAATAATATGTGCTATAGTAATTACGAACAGACTGATGGATACAACCTGGATATAAGATGTCTAAACTTAGAAACCTAAATAGAACCTATTCAAAAACTAGAGCTAATTTTCTATCAAATAAGTTCTCGGACTGCAAAACTCGTACTCGATTCCATTATTTCAACATAACATCATTGTAAAACCAATAGACTCCTTGTTCCGCTCAAAATATAATACATTTTATACAGTTGTAGGTATGTGTGTATAGATATATGTATACAATTATAATCATTCAAATAATCACGTTCAATATTCATTCTTATTCGGTTGTACGAGAATACTTAAAGGGAAAGCAATCGTTTCTGTACATAATAGTACCAACTTATATATTATAGGCCTATAAATACGTATAATTTATATGTTTGCCTTATGTTTATACATCATTATAATTCTCTAAGTTGTCATTATATATTTTCTGGACCAATGTGTTTTAGATTTAAATTTTTAGATATCTTTATACCTATATATATATAGAATAATAACCTGGCCCGGGTATATGTCTATCGCACGTGAGTTAAAAATAAATATGTATGTTTAACTATTTTTTCATTATCGAACGCACAATGATCAAAACAACAACAAAAAAGTTATATAGCTTTGCATTTTTAAAACAATAAGGTTTTTCATCATATCACTGTTTATGACTGTTATTTTCATTTACTTCTGGATGATAATTTAAAGTGAAAGCAATCGCTCGTTTAAGTATAACATTAATATTTGACCTCGCCTCTAGGTTTTTAACCATTATAATTTCGTTATTATTATATTATCTCAATATTCATCATTCTTAGATATAATATTATATGAACATATTTGTTTTGGACTTACATTTTGACAGCTGGTCATTTTATGGGGCATTATTATTTTGGAGCCATCTGAATATTTGCGTATTATCTCTAGTTTTCGCACTGTTCTCGGTTTTCTACGTACAAATAATAATAATTATTATAATAACACGTCTTGTGTCCATCGAATAGCTTGCCAACGTTATATGGACAAGTTTATTAAACGCTATTTACAACATGTCATATTATACAGGTATAATTATTAACACGCACGTTACGCGGTGACAAGATTATTGGATAGACATGAACATTTCTTAGCATCCATCCGCTCCTCAAAAATTTTGATAACCAACAATCAACCCCAAACCGGAATCAAGCATTAACTTCTTTCGATGAATTTTTTTTTTTTTTGGTTTTGAATTGAATGACTAATCACGCAGGCAAATGTAGACAATTTTAATTATAACATAAAATATAGGTAAGTGATATATAATAATATAAAGTGCCTTATAGTAATAATAATAATAATAATAATAATATTGAAATAGTCATATAGTTAATTTTAATAAAATAAATAATTTTACTCAATTAACTAATTTACACTTGGGGCGACAGACTCGCCACTGAGTCTTGACATGATATAACTGCACGTAGTATCTATGAGTATCTATATTATAATATAAATTATAGAACATATTTTTAGGACTTTAACGACGAGAAGTTATTTTATTTTACAAAGGCTACCCGCGATAATAGTACACTTAACGAGTCAATTCGGGTTTGTTCTCCTTTCGAAAATCGTAGTCCTATATATTATGATTTTCAAAGGGTTTTCGAACGTTTGTTCAATATACAGCAATAGCATTAAATATAGAAAAAGTCGTTAATATTTCACTTACAACATAAAATATATAATTTCTTATTCCGTTACAACTGTCCTGGCCTTAAGGCGCTTGTAGTATATAATATATTGTATTTAACCCATTCAAATGAAACGTTGACTTTTAAAATCGTGTAATTAAATTATATTTATAACGTTATTGAGCGTCTGACACGATTATTTAAATACACTCTTCGATCTTTTTTTATATGATCAAGAGATTTTCTATGTAGAGATATTGAATATAGTTAATCATTTTTGTTGTAGACTTTTTTTCTCGGTATAGGTTAGAAATTTTTTACCTATATATATATATATATATATATATATAATAATAGTAATAAAAACCTATACTACCTCTAGTCAAAATAGTAATTGACTGAATTAATAAATTAGAAGAAACATTTTATACGAATATTGAAATTAAAAAAAAAAAAAAAAATAACGTATTTCCTATGCGTGCCCGATGATTATTTTGAGCATTATGTCCATGAAATGTTTGAAAATTTAAAAATAAAATACAAATTTGCCCATATATTTGAACGTTTTCCCTCCATCTTGAAGTCATCGAACCAGCTGTTTTGTTTCATTGTTTGGACTTACAAGTATTAATACAATATGATTATATAGTATATTACGTCTTATGACCACTTGTACCATATATTTGCGTATATCTCACTATTTAAAAATCTGTTAGTTATTGTATTTTCGTATTAGATATATCATGCATACCAGTTGTTTATAGTTATAATGAACTTTGTAACGCACGTATAAATCCCCTTTCAGAGTACCATTACGTCCGACGGTATTCATCAAATTTAATGTACTGTGGTATTATTTTCCTCCTGTAAAACGCTACAGCCGGAGAGAACCATAATAATTATAACGTGACGTCTCATTTACAAAGTAACACGTGACTGGATTGTTTTTGTGGTAAGAAATAATAATTAGATCGGATATTAATGAGGTTTTGTCTTAAGCAATTTACACAAAAAAATGTTCAATTTTGTTGAAATAAAAGTGATATATTTTTTAACATGCCTATACATAGCAATATCCTAATATTCATTATAGGCATATATTTTAAAATGCCGAGTGAGCCGTTAATAACACGAACCAGCCAATAAGCTATACAGTGTTATAGTTATTTTCAAGAAAAATATTAAATTTCATTAGATTTATACTTTTCATAAATATTAATTAGTATTTAGTATTTATCTAGATCGATATTTTTTTTGTTTACTAGGTACCTACTAATTATAGGGCTATAAAATTAATTTATATTTTCAATAATTATATTTATTTATTACGTTTTTTTCATACGCAATTAATGAATCATCCACTGTATAGTGTATACCTATATTTAAAATTTTCATTTTAAAGTGTAATTAAGTCGCCTTGAATGGATTAATGGGCTATGATATTCAAATATTATCTGAATTTATAATTTAAATTGATTCTAGGTATATATTTTTATAAAACCAGATATTCAATGCAATTAAACGAACGTTTAATATAATTTTTGAAATACACAGATATATTTGTATATAAAATATAATGTACGCAAGGCGGTCTATTGGATTTGCGGGTCCCAGAGCGAAAGTAGTTGCGAGACCTTTATTCTAATTTGTATAATTTTACTCTATAATCACTGTTTAAAGCAAAGGTAAATATATTATAATTAAATTTACCAAGTTATCTTAGCAACTTAATTTAAAAACGGTCAACTCTACGTTGTTACACACAAATAAATTGGGTTTGGTGGACATTAATTTGAAAAAAAAAAAATGTATTTTCACTCTATTTAAAAGACTGTACATATAAGAAAATACTTAGTTATAAATAATCGTATGAAATAAATAAACGTAATATAGGTTTATATAATTCTATACAAAATTAATTTTATATTATCGTTTTAATCTAAATGTTCATTACAAGTACATTCAATTTAAATAAAAGCCAATCCAGTATTTTTGATTATTAATAATAGTTTTGGATTTTGAGAACCCTTCAATGTTTGCTGTTGTAGCTATAGAGTATAGGGTATAGGCATATTAACTAAGTGAACCGAGTTTTGAATAAAATAACGCCACAAACCACATCTGATAAGCAAAAATGGGTATATTTAGAGGATAAAATGAATTTTTGATAATTATTCCTGTTTTTACATTTGTATTTAAAAGGTAATGATAACGTGTAGATGTTATATTTTTTTCACGATTATAAATAAAAGGAGGTTAGTCATCGGTAGTTGTTTTGTATGATATGTATATCCGTTACACTTCTATGAATCACCACTAGGTAAGCGCTGCTAATTATTCAATAAACTGTGGTGTAATTTGATTAACTACCATTAAGTATATACACTATTAGCACGTATATTTCTAAATATTCTTATGTTCACTATCACAGAATGTGGTGTAGTTTGATTAATCACCACTAGGTAAGCGTTGCCAATTATACAACAACTGAACATAAAGCGTAACGAAACCCGATACCGTGTATTATCTCTCCGTCGTCTAACCCGTTCAATATCATCGTGATTATTATAATATCTATGTGATAACAATTAAAATATCACGAATTAAGCCATGAGAGAAATATATACCAGCAACGCCCCCAGTCCTAATTCTGGCATTTTTAACAAAATACAATTGCATCGTAAGGGGCGGTGTTTTCATTGATTTAAAGATTCCCATGCCTTCAACTATATTTGAAATTTTTGGCATTATCGATAGCGTTAAAGAATATTATAATATGTATCAGTGCACCTTTACGCTTTCATTTTGTTTATATTAAATAACTATAGAGTATATTTACTATAACCTGGTATATTTCAAGCATAGATTAAACGTTAATATGAAAGTTTTTCGTCCACAATGCTCATTATTGCCCATCACGTTTTTTCTGGATATTTTCAATAGGAAAGGCTAACTCATCAATAGGAAAGTGGAAAGGAAGGCTCGTGAAGGGATGTAGACCATAATATTTAGTTAATAATTTCGCGTATGGTCGTAATAACAGCGAGGATCGTACATACAAATTGTTCATACGATATACCGATGATTTTTTTCAAGCTCGCCATTTTCAAGGCCGGAGCCTGGCTCGTTTTTTCCGACTATGGCGCTGAATATAGGTGTGGATATAATGTCTGTAATGTGGTACTATATAAAGTGCCTACCTATTCTCGTTGACAATTGGAAAATCGTCGTAGTAAAAAAAAAATAATAATAATAAAGCACATCACGAATAAGTCGATACAAGTACACCTATAATGTATTGTATCGCTATACGTACATTTCTCCAGCCCCCCAAATTCAATTTTCGGAATTTTTTTTTTACCAATATTTAGTACATAATTTGTACAAATTTGTACAACAGAAATTACAATTTGTACACATTTAGTTTCCAAGTAATTCAAAATAGTCTGGTGGGGGGCTGGAGAAACGTTTCTCCAGACCCCCATAATGGAAATAATTAGTTTTTTTCTAAAACTATTATGTAAATATTTAGTACATAATTTGTACAAATTTGTACAACAGGTCCGGAAATTCTGAAAAAATTCCTTCCTATCCAAAATCGCCGAATACTAGATATTCTATAATTAAACATTTCTCCAGCCCCCCACAATAGAAATAATGGGTTTTTTCCTAAAAATATTTTATAAATTCATAAAAAACAACCTTACTAAAGAATTATATAAGAACTGGACCAATTATTATTCATTTTTAAAATGCATATTATAGACATTTTTCAATTGTTAAATATTCATTCTTAAAATTGTCTACAAATTGTCTATATATAACCCCTTTAAAATGCCAATTTTTGATTTGCGATTTGCTTTGGCCTGTGGCTTCACGTCAGGTGTTGCGCCTATAGAGAAGTAAATTATATGTGCTTGATTAAATTGTGTGACAGGATTTTATTGAGTTTATTGTTTAGACCAATTGTATGGTCGGATTTTCTTTTTTCTTTGTGAGGTTGCCTCTAAACGGTGTAGGTAGAGTGCATACGAAAGACGGATGATTGGCCGTAAGGTACTGAGGTCAACAGACGTGTGCTCAGTACGACGGTGCAATCGGGAATGCAATCTTAAAATGGCCATGTTGACATCTTTGATATTTAAGTAGTTCTGTATAGGCAATTTGTATTCTTTAAATTTAAGTAAACATTAAATTACAATATATAATATTTTTTACTGTTCTATAATATTTTAACAGATCGTTAGTTATATAAGTTGCAATATTAGAGCTATATTATCAAGATATGCGCTTATAAATAATGTGTTGATTTTCTACCCATTTTTAAATCATATAGTTTTAGAAAAAAACTGATTATTTCCATTATGGGGGGTTGAAGAAACGTTTCTCCAGCCCCCCACAAGGCTATTTTGAATTACTTGGAAACTAAATGTGTACAAATTGTAATTCCTGTTGTACAAATTTGTACAAATTATGTACTAAATATTGGTAGAAAAAAAATTCCGAAAATCGAATTTGGGGGGCTGGAGACATGCACGTCCCGGGTCATATTCTATAATATCTCTATGGAGATGGAGAATTCAACAATGTTATTCCCGTTTACGAGAATCGAGTTTTTAATTTTCGTCGCGTCGGCCAGGGGAATACAAAACGCTAAAATTTACAAAACACCGCCAAAACGCATACGTATAATATAATATTATACGTTGTACACTTGTACAGTGTACCATAATGAGTACCATTTTACCACGTTCACAACATTGATAATAATTGAAGAAAAATGCTGGTCATTAACTTGTCGGTTGACATTAACGGAAACGAATAAATTTGATAAGCTTCTTTGTACCAATAATTATCAATACTGTGAATTTACGAAAACTGTTTCATTTATTATATATTTATAAGACTTAAAAATAAAAATATTATATCAACGTTTTAAATTTTAGCCGACCCAAAACTGGGCGGCGACCCTATGGTTAAGAACCGCTTTTGTACACGATATTATTATAGTTAATTGTGGATAAACGTCGTCGGGTTCGTCGATGACCCATTGCGCATAGACATCGCGGATGTCGACGATGAATACTAATCAACACTCCGGCACTAAACGCAACGATATTATTATGCACACACGTCGATATAACGTTTCACATCAAATTATTATTCTTTGGGATAGAAGAAAATAACGATAAATGGAGTGTACCTAACACATTGTTAAAAGACGATATGTTCAAAAAAAAAAAAAAAATTCATATGTATATCGTCGATTGTATACTCGTCTCATATTATATAGGTATATGTTATACTTAAACAGCGTAATAATTATAGTAAATAGAACATACTCGTATAATAATATGTAAAATAGTTATAAATACCTATACGGGATGAGAGATAGGCACACGCGCATTAGAATTCAAATTTTTCTCATCATATTGTTATACAATTAAATACCGCCCATTTTCTATACGGTTTATTGTGGTGTACACGATAGTGCCGGTGCCAACAGCGGTATATTATAATACCACTACACAATGTAGAATGGAAATTCGATCGGTGCATAATTTATATATATAAAAACGAACGATTTTCCATTTTTGAATCCGTTGGAATTTCCAAGACCGGAAACAATTAATTTATTATCCGTCGACGATTAAAATAATATTCGGGTAGGTTTCGGGGCAGCACCTACGTGGTACGACCGTGACGGTTAAGCTCGCCTATATCGCACACTATAGGTACACATATATTATACAATATGAATTACTTTAAATTTCAATCACACTTTATGGAGGGGTTTCGATACCGATCTGCCGAGTTATTGTAATAATATAAAGTGTGGGTAATCGGTCTTAATTTTAAATTGCCGTTTTTTAACGGGTCGAATACACGTGTTCTATCATTTTTCGTTATAATGTACATACGCGTATGTGTCGTGGGCACAATCATTCGGAGGGCGTGATATACGCCACGATCAAAGATAGACAGGTTAAACAACGAGCTCTTATAAAGTGACTCACAAACCTTCCTTCACAAACAGCTGCGAAAATTCTACTACTAGCGTTCCCAACGGACAATATAATAATATCAATATTATCATACGTATGTCTGTTCGTGATAAGTATTAAGTTATATCATAAGTAATTTGACATTTAGACATTTCATTAGATGAATATTTGTCAAAATAAAATAAAAAAGACATCAACTAACAGTTGTATACAAGACAATATTGTTTTTCATGAAATAACAATTTACTTTTAAAATAACCTATTTACCGCCAAAATTTTATGGTAATTGTTATTTGATAATGTTATCGTAATAATGTGATATAGAATACCAATATGTTCTATGGTGGTGGTTAACATCTTAAATCGCTACGAGCGCTAGTAGTAGAATTTCACAGCTGATTCAGAGAGAAGGTTTGTTCGTCAATGTAAATTGTGGAGTAATATAGCTCGTTGTTCTTCTTTGATCTTTAATCGTGATCTAGACACAGCGTAATCTGCCGTTCATACAATATAGCTCTCTGATTGGTTGAACCACTCGGTAACTTGTGGTATACCATTATGGTTAACCGTGTCTACCGATATATAAACTTGGATACCAATAAAGTTGAACAATTCTCAACTTTTGCCCCGTGTGGTTATCGGGTTATGTTATCAGTTATCAAAAAGTCCAATTATTATGATAAGAATTTTTGTTATCTATATCAGAATCCTATTATATAATATACCTAGTGAGCACAATGCACATGAAATGTAATTTTATATAAAAACAAACATTTGTAATTTTTGGAAACGGAGAATATCAATTACCTATACAGGTTGTCCAATTTATAAAACGTTAGGTTGGTGTTTAACTGAAATGGTATATAAACTACGGTTGCTATGGTATCTTGTAATGATATGATATGCACGGACTGTACACGGTACACGGTACACGGTGAGCGTGGAATACCACCCTAAAATTAAATACAAATATAAATGATAATAATATGATATACAGTATTTATAATTAATATTGTATTCGAATAATTTACAAGTGAATAACACATATAATTGTTTCACAGACAATAACCGTAGTAGTAATACGGTAATATATGTCTTACTCTATAACCTATGGAAATTTTAAACCACTAAATTCATTACACTTAAACCATTTTCAACGATAGACATAATATTAGGCGTATTTTCGCGATTAATCAAATGTAATTTGATTACTGAATTTTACAAACAATCAGTTTTGGTTATAATAATTTATAACTAGGCTTAGGGACTTCTAGCATTTGCATGTTTTTTTTTGGCTAGTTAAATGCACAGCAGGGTCAAATAAAAACTCCATTCGTGATACAGAGAACCTAAATCCCAAATTTTATTTTGAAAAATTTTGAATATTTTAACGTTTTTACTGATTAGAGTATATTTATGCATTTTCTAGCTTTTCTGTGCTTTTTTTAAAACTGTTCTGGAAAAAAAATAGATTTTTCAAAGTGTACCCAATTAGGTAGGAATTACTAAATAAAAATATAAATACCTGTATTATACTAATAAATCGTTTAAAAATAACAATTTGTATTACGGTTTATTATCGTTTCGTAGACCAAATAAAACGATGGTCCGTCGAAATACTCGTATAATAATGAGAAATATTATACTCAATTCATATATTGTTAACGCGCTCTATTGTATGCCGTTGGCTAATCTGTAGTAATTTATAATATATTAATTGTATGTTTTTCTCCCGGGGTTAGATTAGCCCTTCTATCACTGACGATAACGGTCGTAGTAGTTTTATTTATATTGGATTTTCCATGTGCACACCGTCGAGTCGTCAACACATATTATAGATTAGTATATTAACCTGACGTGTTCAAATAACAAATGCAATGCGTATTCATCACGTATTCATCATATAACTTGTAAAGCAAATAATAGTGTAAAATGTGTACCTACCTAAAATTGTATTAAAATGCCAAAAGTGAAACCGTCAACAAGTAGCCGAATTCAAAATTATGTTACAGAATTTAAAAACATATTTTCATCCGTCGGTCACATTTTATTTTGCAAACTATGTGAAATTAAAGTAGGAAGTGAAAAATTGTTTAATGTTACCCAGCACCTAGACTAGCAAGCATAATAGAGCATTAAAACGGGAAGAAAATAAAAAAATAAGGTAACACAAAAATTAGCTTTAAATGCAAACTTAGGGAAAATGAGTTATTTCAATAAAGATTTACAGGTATGTGAGGCTTTGCTTTTTTCAAATAATCCCTTGAATAAACTATCAAATAATGAGCTTTAGATTAAGATAAAGTTTTAATTAATAAAGATTTTTAAAAAAAGTACACGAATAAAGATATACCTAATGAAGCGACTCTTCGTAAAGGATACGTTGACGAAATTGACCAAGAAACCCTTTTTAAAATCCGGTCTTATGTTAATGGGAAAAGAATCTGGGTTTCAATTGACGAAACTATAGATCCCAGTGGGCGTTTCGTAGCCAATGTTATTATTGGAACGTTAGAAGTTGATAAGGCAGGTCAAATATTTTTATTGTATTCCTAGGAATTAGAATAGGTTAACCACTCAACCATATTTAAGTTATTTGACAAAGCTATGGGAATATTGTGGCCTGATGGTGTTCAGCATGACGTTTTATTGTTTGTAAGCGATGCAGCCCCGTATATGCCACCCCGTAGTGCTATACAAACTCTGTATTCCAAAATTATACATATAACCTTGCACATGTATTTCATAGACTTGCTGAAAAAGTTCGTGACGAATTTTCGGACGTAGATAAGGTAATATCCTCAGTTAAAAAAGTATTTTGAAAATCACCTTTACGTATAAAAACATTTTTAAATATGATAAATATGATTCCATTACCACCAGAGCCTATTTTGACAAGGTGCGGAACTTGGATAAATGCTACTTTATATTATTGTGAACATTTGGGGAACATCCGTTCAGTTTTACAAGCTTTTGATGATGATGATGATGTAGCATCAATTAAAATTGCTAAAAAGGATTTGGTAAAAAATAATATTCCAAGTAATTTAATATTTATCAAATCGAATTTCGGATTTTTACCTGAATGTATAACATTTTTGGGAAACAAAGGAATTAAACTATCCGATTTACTAAAAGTTGTTGAAGATGTGAAAAACAAACTCGTTAACTTACGATTAATTGTGTAAAAGGCAAAAATATTGTAAAGAAATTAAATGATGTTTTAAACAAAAAAAATGGTTATAAAATTTTATTAAAAATTTTAAGTGGTGACATTGAAGATATGGAAGGATTACCTGAAGATTTGAACTTGAAGTACGAATGATGATCTACTATGTTTAAAGCACGGTATATTATAATTACTATAATATACAGTGGTTTTAAGTATGCCCAGATTTCGTCTGTAGACATTGAACAAAGTTCTTCGGTGTACAAGAACTTATTGTCAAGTAATCACCGTAGATTTACGTTTGAAAACATCAGGAAATATATTGTTATGCCGTATAATTTTTAAGGTAAAAATATGATTGAGAGGTAAACATTTAAATATTTATATTATATTGACGTATTGTTTTGTTTTCAGGATCAGATAACGCCGACATGGAAGAGATATAATCACAATACACAAAAATAGAAATATTAATAATTATAATAAATAATCGTATTTAAATATACAAAAAACATTTTAATGAATATTTATGTGTATTTTAGAGCTAAGTCCCTAAGACTATTTTATAACCGATCAAACGGAACGGTTATAATGTTTGGTTATAGATAAGGCAAAATAACAATACCTGGTCAATCGCGAAAACATGCCTATAGGTAACTATATACTTTTATGTCTGTTTTAATCTTGGGATACAATATTTTGTTTTTATACTCCATTACATAATTTGCTTCTTGAGATTCGTAAACTATGCTTCATCTCTTTCTAATAATAATAATCCTCGGACTTCTCTCCCTGTTATCAGTTCATATATTTGGATTATATATATATTTTATTTATATGTCTATGGTGTAAACAAGTTACCTTCACGACTCACTAGTGACTTTTAAAAATCGTTCGTAGGTAATAACGAAATAATAAAAAATTACATATGTTAGTCCTTCGGTACCGCCGTAGTTTTTACATTATTTATAAAATTACCTAACACCCGTACAATTATTTTATTACCTAAAGAACTATAAACTGTATTTATATAATATCTAATAAGTAGGTAGTGCTTATTATAATTGAAAATAAAAACTTCGTATTTATTAATTATTATTTATAGATTCAGTATTTAAAAGTTAATATGTTCTTTGAATTGAGTATGCGCGTATTGCACGCTAATGTCTTATCGGCCATTAGCCGTCGCTTATATCAAAGACCATACATTTATTTTAAACAATACGAAATAAATGCGGTTTGGCAACATCGGAACATAACCTAAAATCTTGAAAATTTCACCATAATGCGCTGAGGTACGAATAAGTCATTTGCATTTTGAGATCACACCAACGGCTATAACTAATTTTATAATTTTTCATCTTCTTTGTTATTTAACTTGTTATAGTCTTAACAACATAGTTCGATAGCGCATTATTTATCGTTTTATTTTTTTATTCTGTTCATAGTTCCACAAGGCTGTATTCTACACTACAGTCTAAACAAGGTAGTATGTATAATTAGCTATACTCAGACCCATATTTAGAGGGTTTAGAGGGAGTAATTGCTCCTGGCGGCACTTTTTAGGGGACTGTAAATAATATAATCATACCTAATAGGAACGGATCCAAAACAATATTATGATCTTTTTTGATTGTTAATTTTTTCAGGTGCGATATCATTGAGTATAGGTATTTATGTATAATATTAAATATTTAAATACATTTTTTTCTGCTCAACGTTTGTAATAACCCCCCTTCTTCCTTAAACATAACCTTTGGAGGGTGCCAAAAATATTTATTATTGATGTGCCTGGAGCCACATTTTATAAATATTGGCTTGACTATAATACAATAAGTAGGTAGGTACATGATAAGTAATGTGCCCATATAATAATTAATATATAAATAATAGTAATAGAAAAATTAAAATGGTCGGTAGAATACTATTATATAATAAAATATTATAGCCATTGCTAATAATTTATCATGTACCTATTATTTTTACATTAAAGTTGTTTAAATTTTATAAATCTACGTATGAAATATTACAATGATATAACATTTAAATGAACACATCTTGTTTATGACCTCCCCTGCTTCAAATACAATAATAGAAATTTACTAACATTCTTAGTTTTTCAGTTTTAGCCATTCTGATAATGGTGGTACATGCTATATAATACTAGTGCGATACTACTAGTGTATATCAACTAAATGGTAAGTACTCTGGTAGTAGTGAGTTAGGCTATAATGTCCATAAATCTATATGGTATCAAATCAATTGCAAAGTAAATTTTGAAGATTAAAAGTAGGAATTTTGATTAAAATTTGTAATATTATTTAATCTATTTGTATAGGCTGCTGTACTTTGATGGTATACAGGGCCGGATTGGCTAGGGTCTGGAAAAAAATCTCGGTGGACCACGCAATATTTGAACCGATTAAGTAAAGAGTTGTATTTAATAAAAAGTCCATAAAAAGCGATTTTTCATAAATATGGACTATAGTATCCGGTTGTTCCACTGGACCCTTCAATTGAATCCAATTTCAATTTCTAAAACCCGCTAAACTTCAAAACCAAAAAAGCCGAGTTAATGTCGATTTATTATTATTATTTTTTATTTAATTTGAAGTCAAATAATCCATATAGTGAATGCATCAAGCAATAACACTTGGCTGCTTTCTGCATTAAATGCATTATTTTACCCCAAATGAGATAACTTTGAAGGTCCAACTCCTGATGGATTTCTGCACTGAACATATGCTTACCTTCAAAGAATAATAAATCACAACTAAACATTCGATACTCGTACATGAACCATTTTTCTTATGAATAATACACACTTATTTTCACTAAAATATTGGTTTAATTTAATAATTCAAATAACTCACAAAAAAATATTAAACAGGATAAAATATGTATTAAATGGCCATTTACAGCAAAATCACAGCTAGTACTAAAGTTGTATTATTTTATTATGCACAAACTGTTTCATTAAAAAAAAAAAACCTATGTGTGAAAAATATACTCTTATTATGTAATTAATTAAAAAATATATTTTAAACCAAATATAAAAACGCTGTTTTTTTGGAAAACTTATGCAATTTTCTCATAATGAGAAAGTAGTTGTTGATGGGCTTCTTAAATAATCAATTCAATTATTAATACCCTTTTATATTATTCTTATACAAATTTTAAGATTTTTCTGTTTTTGCAATAATGTTTATTTTTTTTTGAAACAACTTTTCAGGTAGGTTGAATAGGAGTTTGTGTAAGAAATTTAATTATTTTTTGATAACTGTCTTATGTCTAGATGATTTTTTCTAAAACTAATTTTGTATATTTTCTGTAGCTTTCTTAAGCATAAAAGAAAACTATCAATATTATAACAAAAAATTCTTACAAATCAGAACATAACAAATAAAATTATCTTGATTACGAGCGAAATGCTTTCATCCCATACTAACCAGCATTTTATACTTTACATACAAAGGAAAATGGTGAAAATTAATTATCTAAGATATAATAAATAGTATAGTTTGGTCGACCCCAAATAGTAGGGAGAGAAGGCAAAGGAGAAGAAGAAGAAGATATAAGATAGTTTAGTCTCTAGTATGATTTTATAATTGAATTATATTATTAACTGTTATTTCAATATTGTGTAAATATGTATAATAATAATGTACTTTAAAAACAAAAGGAACAAATGTATTATAGGATCAAGATTAATTTATATTTTTAAAAATTTTGTTTTTTTTATGTTAATTTATATTTGTTTTTATAATTCATAAAATATGTATCAAAAACGCTTTTTTTTACTCTTACCTTTATTTAGATGCTTTTTAAAGTAGTTGAATATATATTTTTTCCATTTAGTGTTATAGATTTTGTTAAAGAAGTAATTAGCAATACTCTTTAATAACTATAGATACCTATCTAATTTAATTATTTTTATTAACTGCAATTGTAATATATTACTAAAAAAAAAATGAAATAAATGCAGTTTGGTGTTTTGGCGCAGGTAGGTTTTGGTTATTCTCCCACGTCCTGGCCAAATGATCGAGAGACTACTTTATATTTGTAATACCATATACTTTTAATATGTATTTATTTTATTTTAGTTATTTTTGTGGTTTTATGATTCAAAAATATATGCCCGATATATTTTTTTTAACTACGAAAAATGATAAAACAATACCCAAAAATGTTTACAATTCTTTAATAATAATAAACACAATTTATTGATAATTCTGTAGTTCATGCATCTATTTTTAGCATAAAATTACTTGAATACATTTACAAACTTAGAGAATACTATGAAATTTGAAAATAGGAAAAATAAGTAGACACTTCTTATTGTTTTGCTTATACCTAATTCATAATTAATTATTTTATATTTTAGTGGTATGATGTCTAAAGAAGTACAATACCATTCAATTAAAAAAATGAAATCAAATTTCAAAGAAATGAACAATATGAGAAAGTAATCATTATTTAATATTATTATATTTTTAAAGTTGTATTTTTACTTAGTTTACCTTGATATAAAAATAGCTCTTAGACTCTTATTCTTCTATTTTCAAGATAAAAAAAATTACAATTAATTATTATCTTTGATATAAAAAGTGTTTTTACTTTTTTTCAGGCAAAAAATTTTATGCGATTCAAGTATCAAGTGTGGAAATAAAATTCTGTTTATTCATAAAATAGTACTAGCATCAAGTAGTGAATATTTTAACAAGATGTTTACAGGAAATTTTATGGAATCACATATTAAGGAGTTTACACTTAATGAAATTACTTCACCTGATGCGGTTGAACTTTTAATCGATTACATGTATACTTCAAAATTGAAAATCACTGAACATAATGTGCAGGTAAAATTTAATTATGTATAATTATATTTAAATGATACATATTCAGTAGATATTGTACTTATCAGTGAATATATTTTAAACTTTAAAGGAAATACCTTCATTTTATTACTAAACAGATTTTGACTATTCTATTTACTGTGAACAAATTTAATTTTAGGAAATGTTTATTTTACTTCTATAAACAACTCTACAACCCTATTAAAATACTGTATTGTTGACAATTCAATTCATTATTTTTTTCTGTGTTGTTGTTTATGCTCACCCTATTTATATGGATCCTACACATAGTATGATCTATGGCAGTGGGAAAAAATGAGTTCGTAAACTTATTATCAACTGATAATCTATTTAAGTAAACATATATATTTGGAATTAAAAATAAATATGTGATAGACACATTTGTAGTAAACAATATGTAATTGATTCACTACAATACTTACTTTCACTGTTATTATTCTTTTATTTACTAGGTGTGAATTTGTATTTAAATCAATAGATGTAAAGCAACAATTGATAAGTTCTAAAAACATGAATTATTTCACACTTCCATAATATTAAAATTAACTTATGCAAATTTAATACTTTTTTAGCATATTTTCGAAATTGAATATAATTTTTAATATAGATATAGATTTAGAAATTATAAATACCCAAAATTTGATGAATTAGGTATATAGGATAATTTTCTGAGTAAATTAGGTCTGTTGTCAAGTAATACTAATTTTGTTGTTTAAAAGTTCATTAAACAAATTGAACCAAGAAATTTTTTATACTCTTATTTTATATAATGTTTTCTTAAATACTTTTTATTGTAATAGTATTGATATAATTTTATATTTTGTAAATTAGGATCTACTAGTCACATCAAATTTCTTATTGTTATTTGATGTTTATGATGTATGTATAAATTTTATGAAACAAAGCAAAAATGTTGAAAATTGTTTGAATTTACGTACTTTTGCCAGCTCATATAATTTGGATAATCTTGATAAAGTGTGCTTATTTTTCATATTAGATCATTTTTCGTAAGTATTGATAATTTATATGTTTGATTAAAATTAGTTTATGTGTATGTATAGTGCTTACTATTGTAGTAATTCTCAATCAATGGGGTCCCAAGGAACAAGGAGATGTTCAACATTTTCAGGGGGAATGGTGTGAGATTTTTATATTTATATTTATATATAAATTATATCCTTTTATTATCCCTTGCTGTCATTCCTCACAGTTATTTAGGAAAGCCACTACCCACAATAGTCCTTAACTTCTATACTATATTGGTATCCACTTAACACGGTTTTCACATCCTCACACATCATCATTTTAAATTAGGTACTAAGTTTTATTAAAATTATATAATGAAATATGTATTTTGGTATCTTAAAGGAGAGGATTAATTCGAAAAGTTCAATAACCACTGAACTAGAGAACTATAGTCTATAACAGGCACGTTAAACACATGGTTCGTGGTATGCATGCAGCCCTCGCCTTTTTTTTTTTTATATGGCTCACAGCCACCAGAATCATTGGACAATTAATTGAAAATAAAGAGCAACAAATATATATATATATATATATATATATATTAACTCTGTGTTAAAAGTGGCTTCGTCCAACAAGATTTCTCACGAAATAGAAAAGTTAATAGCAGAAAAGAAATGTCAGATATCACAAACATCAAGAAGAAATTATTAATTTGAAATATTTTTTACTGTAATAATTTCTAATAAATACATTTCAATTTCATTTTTTAATTTAATTTTTTTTTTTTTGGATTTGAAAAAAATCTAATAAATAATTTAATAATATCTAACTAATATGTTCTTAAAGAATATAATTTTAAAAATGTATTTAAATTTTTTTTTTTCGATTGTGACATTATGTTTTATTCAATAATTTTGGTCCAGTTGATACTTTACGTTTGACGTACCTAATCTATAATATAAGGATAATTATTAAATAATAAATTAAATACTAATAATTATCTAATAATATATATAATGAGATTTCATAAATAATAATAAATTGATTCTTTTTCAGTGAAATAGTAAATTCCAATAATTTTTTGTTATTATCATTCCATCAAATTAAAGAACTTGTTCAAAATGACCATTTAAATGCAACAGAAGAAAAAGTAATGTTCTTTAAATATTAACTTGTAAAATAAAATATGAACAATTATTTTTAATATTTTAGAAGTATTTCATATACAATATACTTTTGGAGTATATGGTACAATAATAATTAATCAATGAATTTAAATTTCATGTCTTAATACTCTAAACTTCAAATTGTATGTAAAAAATCTTTACTTGAAAATCACATAATTAAAAATCAAAACATTCTTTCATAAATTTTTATTGATATGAAAAATATTCTATTATATATATATATATAATTTAAATAGATATAAATATATATCTATTTAATATACCATTTGGGTGTAGTTCTCTTATACCTAAATTAATTATATATATATATATATACACTTCTAAAATATTTTATACTTGTTTATATTATAATAAAATAATTTTGTTATTATGTTTTATCAATAATAATAATTATATTTCTTTATAAATATTGAATAATAATATTTAGATTTATGAAGCTATAATTTTGTGGATAAATCATGATGTGAAAAATCGTTCTAAATGGTTACTAGAATTATTACAAACTATGCGCCTTCCATTAATTTCAATGAAATACATAGAAGATAAAATAGAAAAAGAAAATCTTATTATTTCAAACTCAGAATGTAAGTAATATTACATGTTATAACATAACACTAAAAAAAAAACAAAAATACACCACCACATTTAAAACAAATTTATAAAATTATAATATATCTATATTCTTATTTTTCTTCTTAGGTTGAGCACTAGGATCAGTCCATAACCAACTCTCCAGTTCTCCCTATCAGATGCTTGTCCTTTCCAGTCTGAATCTCTTCCTAAAGCTTCCGTATCTTTTTTCAACACTCTATATCTTTATAATTGCTTATAATAACATTATATTCATCAAATATTACAAATTAAAATAAATTATTATTACATCTATTTATAAATATTAATTTATTGTAAGAATATTATAATCAAGGCTCGAAATTCGATGCATTTACATATTTCTTAGGAATCTGTTAGGTATTATAATTGATTATAATATATATACAATTGGGCAGTATTGTAAATACATGTATCTTTGATATGTATCAAAGATACAATTGTATCTAGTATCTTATATTTAGATAAACAGAAAATAATTATATTTTCAAGAGTATCTTTTATCTCGAATGTATCATGTATCATAAGATACGTTTTTCTTAGTACATATCTTGCCCAACCCTATACATTTATAATCAATGATATTTCATTAATCTCAAATCCAACATTTTTGTTGCATATTTTATTAAATTCCAGTGGTGGCTCGCAAGTAAATTCATTGGGAAGACTGAAAATTCAATATAAAAAATGCTGAAAAAAAAAAACATTTTTTTTTTTATATACCAAATCAATTATTGTTTCCTTTTCCCCTGTAAAATCATCAATAATACTTTCTAGAGTCCTTTGTCATAACGCCCATTAAATTTTTTTCAATCGCCAAAGATGATAAATTTCTAAGTCGCTCATTTTTCATCGTATACATTTATTGTATAAATAAATAATAAATAATAATAATATTATATTATGCGATACGCTGTGCTATTACTAGCTAATGGTATAATACGGACGTGCACCGCGTATTTTTCGTGTTACAAAAAAATACGTGATGACCGCAACTAAAACGGCAGAAACTAAAAGAGTCTAGTCTCAATATATCACATAACGTCAACACAATTAACCTCCGTTCTCCGCCATGTAATGCATACGAAATGTGTATACACAAAGACTCTCTTAAACGGCAGACTCTGAACTAGCAACCATCAATGTTTTCGATATTTTTTGACCGTATTATTATTAAATAACACCCATCTTCTTACTATTTATGGAAAAATATAATACACAATATTATATTATCAATATCAATATCGAAAATAATAATAATTGTTTTCAATATAGATGAAAATATTAAATTATAATACAATTTTATATTTAACCATTCTATTGTTGTGTACTGCTATTTTGTGAGGAGTCACAGTCTCAAAGACTCCCCTGACGAGCCGCCACTGTTAAATTCTAAATGATTCTGAATATTTCCAGTTTTACATATATTAATGCATATTTTGTTAATAAATCAGAAAAATTATAATTTTTTCAATAATAAAAAATATTATTAAAATAAATGATTGTATTTTATTATTTTACGAATGCTGATCTTAAAGGTTTTATTTTGAATTAATTAAAATTATTTTAAAATTTTAATGGGTGGAGAAGAGTCGATAAAACACATTATTATCATTGTATTATATAATTTGTCAATGTACTATTGAAATATTGCTACCATTGCACGCTTTACCTAAAATATAGATGTGCAAGAAATATGCATTTAAAATACTAGAATAAAAATTGTAATGCATATATTTAAATGTATAACATATTTTTAATAATTATTCATTTTTGAAGTTTATTGTATATTTGTATATAAATGCATATTTTATAAAAAAAAAACCCTGCATATTTAGGTTTTTTTAGTGCCTATATATGTACATTGTATATATTTCATTGTTCCTTAGTGCATACAATTCTGAGCCTTTATTATAAGAAAATAATACAAAGCATAATATCTAGTTTAAATATAACAAACTGATTTTAATTTTTTCAATATCTTTATACTTGATGTAATATATATTGTTAAATCTCCAAGTAATGTAATTTTGTTAAAACTAATAAATATACCTATAAATTTAATTTGTATTATTTATTATTTTATTTATAGGTAAAGATTTATTACACAGTACAAAAAAAATCTGTGCACTTATAAATAATGGATGTAGTATACCACAATCGCCTAATATTTATATAGATCGAACTCGAGCACAAGTAATAATTTATTGCATCTATAATTATTAATTTTAGAATATAAGTTTAAATATTATTATTCTAGTAATTACTCATTTTTCTGGGAATTCACAGTAGTAATCTTATTGAAGGTAAACATTTTAAATTAATTTTAGATTGGACAAATAGTAATATGTTAGATCATGTCTATGTACAATAAATATAATATTATACAATTTTATTTCGTGTAATATATTTCAACAACTATATTGTCATCTTCAATGCGTACCAAAAACAGTTTTTGATACATGCTGAAGATGACAATATAGTTGTTGAAATACGCATATTCAAAATAAAAGTGTATAATATTGTAACTTTAGTTTTATAATATAATAATTATAAATAATTACAAGTACTCATACATTATATATTAATAGTTTTTATAAACATATTTTTATTACATTTTAAATTTCTTAAAAATTTTCATATACAGAACCCCTTAAAAAGCAAGCTGGTAGGTAGCGTCCTCTTAAAAAAAACTTATTTTCCTAATATAATATAATTGATAAACTATCATAGATACTTTATTACAGTATTGATATAAATAATTTTATTTTTTAGGTGATCTTAATATCAATTGAAATATGTTACATTTCTGCAATGATGATGTCACGTAGAATACAATACTATGATGTTATGGATAATAAATTATATCCATCTACAGCTTTAATGGATATTATTGAAAATTATGATGAAAATAGGACATTAGTAACAAAATCTATCATATTACATGATGGTAGACTATTTTATATGACACAATCTGAAACGTAATTATAATCATTAATACATTTTTAGATTTTGAATTTTTTGAAAATGCTTGAATATAAAATGAAGGGTAGGAAAAAACCAGAAAAGTTACTTTTTTTCCAAAATGGATATTTTGGTACTAATAATGTATATTCATGTAATGTATCTTTTAAGCCATTGAACCTGAGAAAATAATAGATTAGTCGAATGTTAGCCATCGGAAGTTTTGGCGTACTAGAAAATAACCATTAGAAAACCTAGAAAATTATTACATTTTAAAATTACAAACACAATTTTCTTAGATTACAACAAAATTACTATTCTGTTTTTTCCCCTGTACCTACCCTTCAAATATATTAATTTAACGTTCAGTAAGTCATGTAGGTTTAGAAACCTATTTGGTCACGAGCTGGGTAAAAATGATCAATGAATACACTTGATACTTTTTAAATGTAACTTAAATATAATAATATACATAATTTAATGTTATGCAAAGAATAGAAAATGGTGAATATATTTAAATTGTTAGTGACATTGGGTAGTATTGGTAACATCATTATTATATTTAATAATATAATATGTGTATTATGTATATTAAATTTAATTTTCTTAGATAAAATTTAATTTAGTTAGGAACACGAAAAGTGAGTGGTTACCACCATTCATAGAAACAAAAGGGTCTTATACCAGTCACCTATTATCATAGCTAGCGACTGATGTTTAATAGATATATATTATTATAGGTATTATAAAAGTCCTCAGCAATTGATATGTTTTTATGAGGGATACATTTCTGAAAAACTACTACCAGTCTACCATAATTCACTTTTCGTTTTCCTGACATAATAATAAATACTTATAATATCTAGGAATATTATTGAATCATAATAATTTTAAAATTATTCATTAGCCTAAATACATTTATTTTTACTATTTTTTTAAATTATTGTATTAAAATTAGCATTATATATATATAAATAATTGTAGTAAAATTTCTTTTTTTGATGAAATGACTGATTTTATTGCATGCCTATGACAGACTTATATATCTATAGTCTAAACATTAATATTTTGAATTACATTATATATCATCATATTGTATAGTCTGATGCCACTAATAGAATTAATTGCACATTTTATTTCATTACTGCCAAAACCAGAAAGCCTAGTGTTCTCTACAATAATTTAAATAACAATTAATAAATAATTCATAACAAAATTGAAATAATTATTATTATTGTCATCAGAATGTCATTCCCAAATTATTTCAACTCATTATTTGAATACATTGAAAACAGTGAATACAAATGTTTTTTAAATTGATTCATATTATATACAGAAAATTGGACTTGTAAACAATAATCCAAAACCATTATGTTTTAAATAAATATATAATATATTATTGATTCTAATTCTTTATTAATTACTAATTTATAATGTAGATTTTAGTTTGAAAAAAATATCTAATTCAGATTTAAATTTTACAGAAATAATGCAATTTTCGGCACAATTTATGATGGAAATTTAAAGACATGGGAAAATACAAGTAATTCTTATTTGAATCATAAATGGCCATCTCTTATACAATTTTACGATCGTATTTATCTAGTAAGTAACATGCATTTCAATAGAAATGTTATGATTATAGATACATAATAAATAATTTCCAAATTAAATAATTAATTTATTATTATGGCTGATTTTAGGTTAATAAGTTAAATTGTATATTTTATATAAATTTGCCCATAAAATGTCTTAAATATATTTAATATAGGTGGTTTATAATCTATAGGTCAGGGATCACCAACTAATTTTTATAGAGGTCCATTTTGAGACTTACCAAACTTTCCGCAGTCCCAAACAGTTTAATGACTTTTACACATGTTAATAAACACATTTTTTTTTTTTTTAATTTGTATTTGTATTCATTTATTTATTATAATGGTAATTGAAAAAAAAAGATTATGCAAGAAAACATTTTATTTTTAATGTGAAAAATTACATTTTTTTTGTTCTTATAAGCTCCTTAAAGTTCAGTGTATAGTTGGTGCAACTGATTTACATTAACTCGTTAAGATGATCATCTGTTAACTGAGATCTGAAATTGTTTTTGATAAAGTTCATCTTAGAAAAAGCGGCAATCTTCAAATTCAGATTTAAGCTTCTTTATAAAATTAATGAACTGACTAACGTCAGTACCTTCATTATCATCAAAAACGATTCTTAAGTTAGGAAAGTGCTAACGTTCGTTTTCAATATCTTCACAAAAGAGATCCATTTTCCTTGAAAAACATTTGATTTCTAGCAGTAGCTGGCACACTAATTTTCCTTTACCTTGTAGTTTGAAATTTAAATCATTGATATGTTTAAATATATCCATTAAAAAAGCGATAAATACGACATATTCTTTCATGTCAAGGAAATCTAAATAGTCTTTGGCACATAATTGATCGCTGCTAGAGAGGAATAACTTGATCTCATCTAATATTGCGAAAAATCGCTGGAGTACAAAAACTTTGCTCAACCACCTTACATTATTGGAGAGTTGTAAATCACCATACTGAGATTTAACTTCATCGAAAAATGATTTGAACTAATGGTGCTTCTGTGATGATTTGGCTCAAATAAAGTTTACTATTTTAATCACTTGTGCCATTGTAACTTTGAGATTTAAATTTAACTTGCAGCACAATATACTTTGGTAAATGATGCAGTGATAAGATATTATCATTTTATTGCATTCTGGGTTATTAATTAGTCTGAACAAAACCTTTTTTATTTCCAATCATTGATGGCGCACCGTCTGTTGTTACTAAAATAATTTTTTTCATTGCAAATCTATATTTTTCGAAATACTCTATTACAGCTTTGGATATGTCTTCACCACGAGTAGTTAATATTTCTTCAAGAAACGGTTCACTGGTATTGTCAAAATAATCGTACAAAAATACACAATTGAGCTTTATCTGTATCGTCACACGATTCATCAATAGCTAGAGCATAACAATCTGTGGCCAATAAAGCATGTATTAAATTAGAATGATTTTTCTTTGCTAATAATTCTGTATTTCATGTATTAGAGAATGTAGGTAACGGAATATTATGAATAGTCTCCATCACATACATAATTTTTATTATCAAATAACGCATTTCCCGCTTCAACCATACATTCTTTGGCTATATCTGCATCGGTAAACGGTTTCATGTGTTTGACAAGAACCCATAGAAACGCATAGAAACCTCTATATATTTTTCTTGTTCACTCATTGCCTTGTTAATAATTAGAGTTGATGTTGAATAAGATAAACATAAACTCTCAATTTTGGATTTACAAAGATTACTTCCTACCTGGTATTTTTCACTAAATGATTTGTGTTTAGTCTCATATTGCCTTTTCATATTTGAACCTTTGATAATGGCTACTGTTTATTGACAAATCAAACAGACAGGTATAGCTCCGACACGGTTAGGTAATGTGAAACTATATAAATCAGTTTAATCTGGGAGAAACTGTCTATTTTCAGCTTCTACTATTGTTTTTTTTCTTTCCATACTCAATTTGTACCAGAAAAACTAACAGGAACTAGAAACATTAAGTATATAAAACACGAATGGAACATCAACACACACAGCACAGTAAACAGTTTGAATATTATCTGTACTCGAAACTCGTCTGTCTTGGTGCGTTCGGCATTTATACAGCGCTCTACCAAGCGTTCTACGTTCTTATCTTATTATTTATTATCGATTTATAATTAATGTCACCACATTGACTTTCCCTCATTTATGATTATAGAAATACAGATTATTTTTAATTACTTAAATAAATTTTTGTCATAATATTTTATATCACAAACTTATACTTTTTATATTTATATTATAAAAATTTAAAACTACTCCAGATAAGTGTCCGTGAAAATATTGTTCGCGGTACGCCAGTTGGTAATCCCTGCTATAGGTGAATATTTAAAAAAAAGTCTAAATAACAATTGTCCATGCTAAAATAATATTTAAAAAAAATTCTTTTTTTTAAGAAACTATATAAGTAATAAGCTTTTTCAACTTTATTGGTGGAAAACATCAATCTCCTAAAGCAATTATTACTCCTATACTAAAACTTTTATTTAACAACGTAATAAATAATACTATGTAACATACTTTTTTTTAGATTTCAAATGAAGGCGTTGAGTATTATGATATTCTACAAAAATTGTGGAATAAAGTTCAATTTAAAATACCATATACTCGTAGATTGTCATTCTTTGAACTTATTGTTGTTTCCAATCGAATTTATATTGTAAGTACATTTATTTATTTATTATTTCACTTATAAAAGGCCATTTGTAAAACATTTAAATGATTTGTGTCAAAATTTCATAACTAAGGCTAGGATTTATATGTATTGGTATATTATTTTTGCAACATCCAATTAAAATTTGGTTAGTAATGTCCACAAATGTCTTCATCATATTGAAAATAATGGTGTTTTTTTTGCATATTTTAATATAGGTGATTTTATTTTTATATCATTTTGTAATTAGTTGGTAAGTTTTTTCTACACACATTTTATCATCATACGCTGTACGCTGTATTGAGTACCAAAAAAAAAATAAAAAAATAGTGGTTGATATCTATTATATTTTATTTATATCTTATCTAAATCAACCAGTATTTTCATAGCCACAGCCACCATATTCAATATAATTGGGAAAATAGTTAAGATATAACTTTTTGGATTTCTAGTGAGTATAGTATCTTAGATTTATTTATAAATTATAATTATTGTTTTAAAATTGAAAATTTTATTACATATTTCATCAAAAAATTATTGCATGTTTTTTCATATTTATATTGCACCTTTTACTATTTTATATTGCATATAAATCTTAATAATAAGTTTTAAGTAAGTATATACCATACGAGTAAATTCCTAATAATAATCTAATACCTATAGGCTATAGATACTAAATTACTTGAATACTAAAAACACTCATATGGGCTATGGCTGGAGTTAGGATTAATGCTATTTATATAAACATTTACAAAAAACCTTGGATACTATGACACTATTTAATCCAAGTTGTTTTAATAATATGACTTAATAATAGTTTTATAGTAAAAATACCTATTTTCAAAATTGTAGACAGAAAATATATTGTAGGATGAAAGAATTCAGATTTTTGATCCTTTCAAAAAATTTATAATCATTTGAATTAGAATTACACTAGAAGCAACAAGAATAACCCAATTTGAAAACAAACCTACAATTATAGTTGCAAAACTTGAAACATTAGAAATGAGAAAAAATATAACAAAAAAAGAAAAAACAAAGAAATTGAATGCAAATATGCTATGTAATAATTGGAAAATAAATAACAAAATCTACATCAACGAACAATTGACCAAAGATAAAAAAATCCTCTTCGTAAAAACCAGAGCAGCCGCTAAGGATAAGCACTATAAATTTGTATGGATAAGCAATGCTGACATCCCGATAAGAAAAGATGAAAATTCAAAAATTACTAGAAATAAATCAATCGATGATACTTTAAAAATGTAATATTCAATTTAAACTGGTATGTACTTACTTATTCTTATCAAACTTCATTCCTAAATATTAAAACGTATATAATCATAAAAAAAATCTTATTAATGACAACTATTATAATACATTACTTAATCTAATTGATAAAGAAAATACAGCTATAAATACAATTGAGGAAATTAATACTAATTTATCAATAAATAATTCGGAAATTAATATATTACATATTAATATCAGAAGTATAGCAAATCACCTATCAGAATTAGAATGCCTAAACAAATCTCTAAACAATGCTAATCATATAATTATTACATCAGAATCGTGGCTAGGTCATAACATAGATCAAACATATCTACCACTTATAAACTACCAATCCACATGCACCAAAAATAATATACGTAAATCTGATGGGATAGTACTATTTATTAAAAACAACATATAAAACATTACAATTGAATATAAAATAACCAATGCTAATTGTTTATTTACATTATTAACATTTAATAATATAAGATATGGGATATAATCAATTTATAGGTCCCCTAGTGGAAACATCAACACATTCAGTACAGATTTAGATATACTAATTGGGAAAATAATTACTGAAAATAAGAAAATAACATTAATCTTAATTGGCGATATGAACATAAATTTACTAGATCACATATTATCAACATCAAATTGTTTAGACATTTTAAATAATCACAATTTTAATCAATATATAAATATACCCACGAGACCTAAATCTAATTCATGCATTGATCAAATATTTATAAAAGGTGCACAAAACCATTATAATAGAAACAACAGTCATAAATACATTAATAACAGATCATTATTCCATACTTATTCAACTTTCTAACACCTGTCTGAAATAAGGAGTAAAAACCAACATAGTAAACAATTCTATTAATTTCAATAAACTAAACCTAACTACAAAAAACATAAATTGGGATAACTACAGAAGATAAATTATATACAATAACTGAAATAATACATAATGCTATAAAATAAAATACACATAAACGAAAAATATACCTACTCATATCACAAAGAAAACGCAAACACCTGGATTACACCAGGTATCATCAATTCAATAAAAAAAGGGATAAAATACACTTACTACTAAGAAAACAACCATTTAATATAGTACTTAAAACCAAATATAAAACATATAGAAACAAATTAATTTCTGATAAAGATTAAAACTGATATCATTAATAAAAATAAACAATTACACTACAGTAATAAAATTTAAAAACATTTAAATAATCCAAAAAAAATGGGATCAACAATTAAAGAAGTAACAACCCAAAAAAAAATTCCCAACGGAGATCTTAATATTAATATTGATAACAAAATATATAATTCAACCAATGACACAATGAAAATAGCCAACGCTTTTAATACATACTTTACACAAATGGGTACACACAAAGACAATATTATACCTCAATGCTTAATGAACAATATCGAAACTCCACCTCCACTTCCAACACAATCACTATACTTGAGAAAAATCACTAAAATGGAAGTTATCAATATAATATCTAATATGAGAGGAGGTTTTGCCCCGGGAAAAGATGGTTTATCTATTAATATTATAAAGATAATTAAAGAACACATAGCAGAAATATTAGCATATATATTTAATTACATACTAGAAGATAGTGACATACCAAACTCATTCAAAATAGCAATTACTACCCCAATTTTTAAAAATTGATGTAAAAGTGATTTAAATAATTATAAAACAATAAGTATCTTGAATGTATTTTCTAAAATATTTGAAAGAGTTATAAAAAACAGATTATCCTCATACTTAGAAGATAATTCAATTTTATCAGATTCACAATTTGGTTTTAGGAAATATATTGGTACTAAAGATGCGCTTGTGTAAAATTAGCAGATACATTATATTCGAATCTAGATACAAATAATAAAGTATTAGGTGTATTCATGGATCTGACATTCATTCTAATCTATCATTTGATAGTATAAGACCTAGTAAATTAATAGAAATTTTAAAATCTATAGGAATTACACATAAATTTAAGATATCATATTTGACTAACAGAAAACAACAAGTAAAAATAAATAATGAATTGAGTGATGAAATAACAATAATAAATGACATCCCTCAAGGTACAGTATTATCGCCAATTCTTTACATAATATATGTAGCCGAATTAGACCGCCTATCTACACTTGGTTAAATTTTTTCATACGCAGATGATACTGCACTTATTATTACTGGAAATAATTAGGAGCAAATTTTTTTTTGAAAAATTGAAATGTATTGAATCATTTCTACTTAATAGCAAGAAATCTTTTGAACAAAGCTATACTTAAAATAACATATTACACACTAGTGTCCAATCAATAATACAATATAGCATCATAGCATGGGGTGGTTTGAGTATTACATTGAATAATAAACTATTAATAGCATAAAAATCTATAATCAAACTAATTCTAAAAAAACCAAAAAGATATCCATCTGATCAATTATTTAAGGATTTTAATGTACTTAACATTCAACTTTTATATTATAGCAAATCTCTTCAATACATTATATTTAAATATAAAATTATAAATAAATTATTTTATTTATTAAAAGTCATTATTTTTTAATATATAGTTATTTTATAATAAATATCTATTAGTTATTATAATATATATTTTATTTTATATTTATAAGAGTATTACAATTTTCTAAATGAATTGTTTATTTTTTAAATTTTATATTGAATAAAATATAAATTTATTGTTTTTCTATGGTAAATAAAATTAAAATGTACCTTCAAAGAATCGAATTCATGTAATTTTGGTGTAAATACTACTTTTACACCATTTGAAATTTGTTTGTGGTCTATAAGTAGGTTTTATAACTGGAATATTTATTAGGTACCAAAGGTGTAAAATGTGAAAACGTAGGGTTTATAGATGATTATTTATTGCTGGTCGAGTTTGAGAGTCGATAAATCAATAGAATTGTATATAATATCATTCAATAAATATATATTATAATTATTTAAATAAAAATCAATAATATAATATTTATTTCTTACCGTTTATATCATCAAATTCAATATTGTCCAAGAACTCATCATCCGAGCAATTATCGCCTATTATTTCATTTAGTTGATCACAGATATTTTGATCAGACAACATTTTAACGTAAAAGAAATAATTCAATAGTTTAAAAAATATATAATTCAAATTTAATACATATTACAAAAAAAAAAAAAAAAAATATATATATATATATATTTTACGCGCCAGAAATATAATCAAAGTTATCAGAACTGAAAATATGCATTTGGTGGGAAATTTTAGAACCCCTGATAACAGAAAAGTGATGAAAAAATTTTTTTTTTAGGAAAAACTTGAAACATAATTCCCTAGATGTCTCTGTAGGTATAATTTTACACATATAATTATATAAAATATTGAATGAAAATGTGTATACACGTCTACGGTTTTGAAAGGGTTAAATTAATTTAGCGAAGTATTTTTATATAATTAATTAATTTTAATGAAAAATTCAACACCATATTATTTATATAAAATAGTTGTGCAATACCTATGCAAATAAATGTACAATTAATTTTTTATTTTTAGTTTACTAATGGAAATCAATGCTATTGCTACAATCCAAAAAATGATGTCGGCCAATTAATCTGTCCTATGAGTAAAACAAAAACATGCTTTACATTATGTTCATTGAATAACAAATTATATGTAATCGGTGGTTTACTCAAGGGTAATGATGTTAGTATCATAAAAAATGTTGATGTGTATAATCCACAAACAGACACATGGCTTTGTATTGCTAATATGCACTATCCTAGATTCACAGCAGGTATAAATATTACAATATTTTTATTGTTAGGAAAATGTTTATAATGTAGAATCAAATTATTTTGTGTAGGTAATTACTAAGTACCTATGTAATGAAAATTGATATACTTAGTTAAATTAAATGTATAAAATAATTTTAAGTAGGTACCCACTTATCTCTAATCTCATTCATTCCAAAATTTCCATGTATCTCCTATGTTTGAGCTCTATCGTATGTCTGGCTATTTTAACTCACAATCATAAAATTATCTAGTTTTTCTTATTTGTTTGTAAATTATTATTTTAATTATGAAAGGTTAATAAAAAAATCAAATTAGTATATATTTAACAATACGCACCTAAATGTATAATTTATTCATCATTTATGTATTATGTTAGTTAGAATTTTTATTTTATAAATATATAATTTTATTTTTATTTTATAAATAAAATAAATATTTTAAACAACAAATACATATATTGTGCAATATATTTAATACATAAACTATAGTTCATATAAGTAGATAATCCATTTATTTGTATACAATTTGTATCAGAAAAATGTGCACATTTATATACATTTTAATATAGAATGGTAAAATCATCACAATTCATAATAGGTACATAAAGAATATAGGGATGCCATTATTCTTGAAAAGTTGATAATCATAGCTATAATAAAATCATTTTATAAATTTCATATTTTTGAATTTATATTCTTGGAGTTATTTTTGATTAAGGTAATTACATATTTTTTTCAGGTGCATTTGTTATAAATGGACTAATGTATGTACTAGGTGGTTCCAGTAACAATACAATTGAATATTATGATCCTAAAACTGGAAAATGGACTATTTGTAAATTATCATTATCACTAACGCAATCTTTTGTAAAAGCATTCACTCTAGGTATAGAATCAAATATACGTTCAGAAGACATTTTAAAATATTATTCTATAGCTTAGTAATTTAAAGTTTTCACTAGCTTTTAGTATTTCTTTTTTGTGTATTAAAATAAAAATAAGTATATGTATGCTTACCTATCATTATATTAATTAAAATTGTTTTAAAAATTAAATTTAAAAACTGTATAGTTCTTGTCTAGTTAAAAATATAAAAATAATTTTATTAAAATATTAAATAGTATTTAAACATTAACATTAGCTAATTAACAAACAGTAAACATTTTTTTTTTTTTTTAATTGACTACAATTTTTTTTAAGTCTTAATGTAAAAATATTGCTTTATAGTATCTATCTATATATAATATATGTGATATATATGAGTCCTATCATACATGACATATAGGACATAAATCGCTTCTTCTCCTTCGCCTTCTTTCCCAACTAATGAGGCCGACCACCCTAGTCTTATACTTCTACCTAACTCTATTTCCCACATCTTCTTCACTTACCTATACCTTCCTCATATCACTTTCATCATACCCATTACTGCCTGGGTTTCTTTCCTCATTAATATACGCCCAAGCTATCTTAATCTATTCTCCCTCATTTTGTCAGCTACCTATCAAAGCTACTCTCTATTCTATATTACCTCTTATAAATTCATTCCTTTTGTCCTTTCTAGTTACTCCAGGTAGATACTTATATGTACTTACAATATGTATAAATAACCTCGTATTCCTCCCCCTAAAAGTATAATTTAAATATATAATTTTCAAATTAATTCTAACACTTCAGTGTATATTCTAGGTTTACTTCGGGCATGTAAATCTGTCACTTGTCTGAAAGTTGTCTTTAAAGTAAATTTATTTTTTAACAATTAACATATTATTTTTCATTTAATTTAGTTTGCAAAGATAGATCGAACTTTCATTGTATTTCTCTCTGCAATTTACAGTTTTCTATTATTAGCCATGCTTTTAATTTCTTAATATGAATCATTATATCGCTGACCTTCAACAATTTCTCATATAACACTAACCACCATGTCCAATTCATTTAATATTATTACCACAATGATTTTATTTCCGAAGCTCTTACTTATGTTGTTTCTACCTTAGTAGTACCAGGAATCCTGAAATTGAGAAGAAATCCTTGTACCTACAATCCTATTAGTATCCACAGGATTCGAGGACTCATCTACAGTCAGAAAAAAGAATCCTTATACAATCATATTAGTATCTCATGTATGGACTCACAACAGCAAGTCTAGACTTAACAGAAGAAATAATCTCAACCCAATGATATTTTCAAAATATTTGTTGTTGATTAGAAAAAAATACTTTAAACCCGTAGCGGATCGTGTATGAAATATCTGGTGATGCACAACTAAAAAATACTGAGGATTAATAACAAATATATTATGTTATTTTCTCTAAAATGTCGATATAATAGATATATAGGTACTGTAATAACCATTGACATAATATCAATGATGTCATTCATTTTATTAAGAACATCTACATTTATAACAAAATAGATCTAGAATCTATTTTGTCATGCCTACATTCATATGAAATATAATTCAATTTACCTTATGCCTATATAACCTAGATAAGTGATATCCTAATAACATTTAAAAATTGGTAGTACAGCGATGCGTAATGTGCAGTGTCAGACTGGTATCAAAAGGCCTAGTTCGCAATTTGGTCAAAGGGCCCATATAACCAATGAAAAATACTAATCGTTCCACTTAAGAGGATGACACATTTAAAAATTTTAAGAGTTCTACATTATATAGAAAATTTTATGAAAGTTTAAAAATCGCTTTACAAAAATAAAATTTTCTCAAGTGGCAGTAGTCTTCATTTATTAAGAAACACAATTATCTGTGTTGAACCGTCGTCCTTCTTTCAATACCATAAATAGAACTGATGTTATATCATCTGCAAAAATCATCCAAAAAAATGATTTTTATAAATTAAAAATTAATAACTTTTTCTATGGATTTGTATTATATATGTAACGATAGAACTTGTAAATATTGTGTACAAATTTGGTTTCTTAATTACGACTACTGCAGATTGTCATCCTCCAGTCCTAATACATAATATTAAAATTTAAATAATCCTAGAAAACTAGATCGTTTATTATTTATTTATTATTTTATTATTACTGTGATATAGAGACAGTAGGTGTGTTTAATGTTTTGTAAAAAATTTTAGTTCTTAAAAACTCAAAAATCGATAGAAAATTTGAAAATGAATTCAATTAATTGGAAGATCATGGGAGAAAAATTAATTGTTATAGATAATATTATTGTGAATTATTCTAATAAAAAAAAGTAATTCTTTTCAAACTTGATCTGAAATGTATACCTATATAGGACGTAGATATATAAAAAATAATGAAAAATAAATTTTTAGTTCCTAAGAAAATTTTTAATCTAGTATTTGAAAAAAAATTCTATAACCATAAGAAGAAACAAAATTTTATATAATATGTAAGTATAATAAATTAATCTATGCCTCGTGAAAAGGAAAATGGTAAAATTTAGAATATTATAGATTTTTGATGATCAAGAAATATATACCTAATAGATATCTACATGTATATTGAAATATTATGTATATATAAAAGCATGGGCGTTTTTTAAATGAATATTAAATTCATCTGAGTATTATGAAAGAAATTCTGATAAATAATTTATCCCAAAATTTAATACATACTTTATAAAAAAATTAAAATACTATTTTACAGACCTTTACAAAAAAGATCAACTCTTCAGACATTTTGACTATATAGTTGTAACACATAGTTGTTAATTTCATAATTTTAAGGTTTACCCTTCAAAATTATGCTAAACGATCGAAAAACCAATTTTAAAATTAGTCAAATTTGGAGGACCTTCTATGGTGATGGTGAATTGTAAAATCTGGAATGTTTTTAATTTTTTCAATAGTACCTATACAATAATGTAACATTAAAACTAAAAATCATAACTTAATCGCAGTATTATAGCGGAAGATTAGTGATACATATAGGTACATTTTAAATAAAATATGTAAATAGGTACCTACCTATACTACAGATTTCAAAAACAGATCAATCATTTAGAATTTTTTACTATAATCGCAGAAATAGGTAATAATAATTACAATTTAGTAAATAAATATAGGGTCCGTACATTTATTAATAAATAATATTATTCAAATATGAGCAAGGGGGCCAAAATTAGCCGAGGGTCCGTCCGGTCCACCATCGCGGACTAGCAGTCCGGGCTAGTCCGACCATGGTAATATGTAAGTATAATAATAATTAATATTCACGGGCTCGACAATATTACTAAAACGGCGATAAATGAATAATAATAAATTGTATATATAAAAACACGGTAATTTACAGAAATTTAAGGCGGTGCACGTGCGCCTGTGCTCCCTAACACGAGCCGCATTAAATTGCTTTAAACAAAATATTGTGCAAATATTTTTTTATGATTAATGCAAAATATGCCAAGTGTAATCTTTTGTAAATATTTTTGAAATATACAAAAAAGGTTGGTAAAAAAATATTTCAATTGACTGCAATGAAAGTCTTGGGGAATTGAGGTCAAGTATATACGGGTATAAATGCTTCTAATTAAATACGATTATATAGGCACGGCAAAGGAGAGGACGTTTTTGAATCGCCACTGTAATTTAATAACAGTTAGACCGGTCTAGACATTCTAGTATTTAACATGCTAAAAGTCACACTTTTGGATTTTCTCCAGAAATAAGGTAAAAAAAAAAAAATGATCACACTGTATACGTATAAACAGACACCAGTAGGTACCTATACCTATAGGTATTTGTTTTACAATGTTTTCTTATATTGTACCTATATTAATGCTATTATTATTTGTTTATGCTAGATTATGATATTATATTAATGAAAGTATTAAATATACAATACAATTTGAAGTTATAATAATATTAAATGACTAACCGTATCACATTTTATTGTTGTGTAATCCCGCATTTGTTCAAAAACGTGTTTGCGAAAAACAAACAAAAAGGCAATTTAAACGGGTTTTAAAGAAAATACACATATTATGAAATAAATAAAGGACGATATTTTTGAAACGATTTCATTGGTGTTTACTAATACTTTAATTATATTGCTCAATATTATATTTACAAAAAATCTTATTTTACCTTTTTATTAATTAATATTTTTCAAAACGCTTGGCTGTGGCTGTTTAAACAAAACCAGATACACTTAAAACACGACTATTGTTATAAATTGTAATATAATTATTATTATTATTATGATTTCTGGCAATATGATATAGTCAAAAAGTCAGTACGTATAGCGGTTGCGGGAAACACTTCGGCCGTCTGATGATAGGTACACTGCGGTGGCGTTGCATTTCAGTTTCTGCTTGACCCGAATAAACAATTAATGATTTTCCATCTCTCCATCAAAACAAATTGGTTCCCCGGATACTTTTATTTCAAAGGTGTCTTATTTGTATTTTCGGCAAAGAAATATACCTAGGTGGCTAGGTCCTAACTCCTAGGTAATGAAAGCGTGATATCAGAATGTGTTGGTTTTTGTTGTCGTTGTAAAATTGTGTGTACAGTGTACACATTCGTTCTTGCCATTTATAGTTGGTAGTTAATATGATATAAAAAAATAGTCCATTTTAAATACGATTAACAATATAATGATTATTCAAATTGAATTTTTAGCTTTAGCTAAAGCTTACACTTTAGCCTGGTTGCCTTATGTAAATATAGACTATAATATATATGCGGCGCAGACCCTATTTTATTGTGCACTACGAAAATGCAGATGTGCAGTAGGTACAAATTAAAAAAAGTGTATAAATACATTTTTTTCGTGTATACAATTATATTTAAGTAATATATTTTTTTTTTTTTGTTTACCTACTTACCTATTTCTAAATTCAATACTTCTGGGTTAACAATTATAATATTTAGTAGGACGTACATTTCAACATCTTTCTCAACGGGTGTTAAAAATTTACCCTTCTGTGCAGTACGAATTGTTTTCTAAAATAAGGGCTATGGAAAATGCACCCCAAAGGGCACAATTGTGGGCAGGATATTTGTGGTGGATATAGGTAGGTAGATACTTACCTATATATATCTATAAAAGGTAAACGGATATTTCCCCCTCACATTCAAAGAATTAGGAGGTAATTTCCCCATCAAATTATTTCTAAGTTCTAATTAAAATACAACACACATAACACTTTCAGTCACGATGGTATATTCTGTGGTTTTATGTGTATAATAAACTCGATATGCAAGTTTTTATTAAGATTAAATTTAAATAAAATAATTATTAGATTATGATGATCAAACTAAAAACGTACCTACCTAATTATATTGTAAATTTTATTAAAGCTTGGGTATAATTTTATTTTATTTTTACTATATTAAGTAATTAGGTAGGTATGCATAAATTCTATTTCACATTTTGCATTTTTATTATCACCATTATGCCTACTATTATTAAATTTTACTTTTTCATTTACAATACAATTATCATACCTACCTACCTATTATTTCAATTAGGTACCTATATATATGCTTTCAATTATATATAACCTATAGGCTATATATTAGGTATATAAATTTTTTTTTTTTTTGTTTTTGGGAGTGGGGGGAGATGTCCTACATTCGGTAGGTACCTATAATATTATAGGTATAATGAATTTGAAAACAATGATAATAAATGAATAATAAGCAATGAAGAAAAAACAACGTAGGTACAGTTTTTCTGTATACGCGTTTATCGATAAATTACCTTTCTAAATTATAATATTTTCCTGATTATATTCATTGCTACCTATGAAATGCTACCTGAAAATCCTTTTCGAGATTGGATCGAATTTTCCGGTGGAAAAATTGTTTACAGAAAAAAAATTGCAATAATAATAGATAAAATAGGCATTAAGTAGCCCCCCCCCAAAAAAAAGTTGCTTTAGTCGGTCAATTTGTGTACACGTGTGACTTTTTTTGCTGCACATTTACGTTCTTTGACCTTTAGTTTTTTTTTTTGTATAAAGTTCAGTTGGCCAAATTAAACACACAGCTGCCCTGCCCCTCCAAGAAAATGACTTGGTTATAGATCCCCGATCGGGAAATATTTATAATAGGTACCTATTATAATCAGTAATCGAATTTTAAAAAGCTGTTAAAATGATAAATTTATATATTTATTTATAGGTACATGGATAAGATTAAAAAACATATTATTATTACATAGGCATATCGTTGCTGGGTGTAGCGCATAAGCCGATATAGGTACGTATTATCTAGTTTTTTTTTCCGTGTGTGCCGAGAACACATCAGCTGTTTGTCGATTGTCATGGGTTTTTTTTTTTCATTTCAATTATTGTACATGTAGGTAATAGGTACGTATATTAATTACCATATTATTATTGCTACGCACGCCGTACAGGGAAATAGGTACCTACCTACCTATACCGTCCTATAGCCAAAAAACTATAAATTATGCGCCTGTGGCACATTACCTACGTATTGTGATAGTCACCGCTGACTCGTCATCGGTGTCTATGTCAAAGCGTAGTACACCCACTGTGCGTGTTCCGAGAGTTGGTCACATATATTATATACCCTAGTCCATATTGTAATATGTAATATCATCATAATTACTCAAATTGTGTTAAATACTAATCGAACAATAATGAATTAATTCTCGCACCGAAATTGTTTTGTCCGGATACATCCACATAATAATAATACGATAAACGTTAATAATAATTAACCGTTATTAATACATACATATACCTTTGTCCTATATATTATATTCAGTTTCGAATTGCGTTTTCAATATATATATATATATATATATTGCAATAATTTGTCGATTGTCGTAATTATATATATATATATATATGCATAGTATTGCAATCATGCGTTGGGTCAAACGAGCCACAATAGCGATATAGTCCGAAGATTGTTTTAATGAAAAAGTGAAATAAAAAAATAAAATAAAAATTGTACGTGATAATAAATCGACGAACAGCTGCAGCTGCCGAGTGGTGATGTAACGGCTGGACCGGAGTAGTGGATTATTGTTTCGGCCCCGCCGCCGGGACGCGATTTTGTACGTCATATTTTTATCCAGTGTTGGTATTATTATTTTATATTATTATCCATTACCGTAAGCGATTATCGTTATTGGAAATTGTCGCGAGAGAACAAAGCGCACGTTTACGCGATCTGGGCGACAAGTGATGGGTGGAAGTACGCGCCGTATCACCGATTCTTATCTTTTGATTGTGTGCGCCGTTTCGTGGTATTAATTGGGTGAGAGGCAAAATTCTAACCACGGTCCACGGGGAAAAAAAAAAAAAAAAAAAAAAAAAACAACAAAAACAATAACGCTCGTGCCCGTGGTGTTGTTGGATGTAATATCATTTTTTGTACGCATGTGTATATAGGTATATATATAATTTTTTATCTATTACACGCGGAGCCGAGAACTGAGAACACCACAACGTTTTTTTTTTTTTTTTTGTAAAAATCGTATTCGCGTGCGACACTAGTCGTCGGGACACGGTCGGTCGTACGGGACGGCGCGACGAGACCAAAAGATTGACGGGTACCAGAAGAAAAAACGACCAAATCGTATTCGCGATTTGAATAACGAGGCGGTGTGGAGAGCGAAAAAAAACGCCGTCATCGGACGCGAATTCCACAACGGCGCAGTCCGCCCTAGAACGATACGATGATGATGATGATGATGATGATGATGATGATGATAATGTCCGACCGCAGTCCGCTACCGATGTCGTCCGCCGTCGCCGTCTGAAGGTTTTCGTGTTTATCGACGTCGCCCCGTGACGCGAATCGCACGCGACGTACACGTAGATGCTGTTCGATAGGCAAGCCGACAGTGAAACGCACTACGGAAACACAAGTACTATGCCTTCGGAATGGGATCCAAAGGTGTGTATATTATGATATTTGGGTATTCGCCCGGGACTTGCCCGTTTCACCGTAGGTGGTACGAGACGAACGGTTTTACATTGTGTAAACGAGTATTTTGTATTTGTATTTGTTGGTCGGGCAGGCACTCGTTTGAATTTGACTTTTCCAACATCAATCGAGCACCCTACCACATCCATGTCGTATAGGAATGATCACACAAAATATGGTACAACAGAACAATGTCCCGACAAAATAAATCCGTCTTAAACGCCTGTAAAGGAAATGTCTTATTAGTATCAGAAATCCAACTGATTTCTTTCCCATTTTTGTCTTTATAAACCTTTTACATTGCTCTTTTTGTGAATACCTAGTGCACTTATGCCCCTAATTCATTTTTTGTTGCGTTACCTACCTGCATTACACTTGCATGAATTGATTTTTTTAAAAAGAGTTTAGGAAAAAAAAGTACTTACTGTAAATGTGAAACCTAAGTACAGTACTTTATTATTTTCACAATAAGCGTAATTAATAAATTAAAATGCTTAGCGTACTTACCTATACCTATTATAATTCAAATTATTATACCTATTCATATTTCATAATATATACCTAGAACGTACCTCTATTCTTTGAATTTCATATTTTTAAAAGTTTACTATGAAAGTACCTATAATACCTATTATAGGTACATATCTAGTATACCTAATTAAATAAAAATTATGTCGCTACCTACTGTATATGTCAGGGGTGGCCGTGAGAAGAGACTCACAAGCTGTTAAATATAATTAAAAATATGTAAAATACGAAAATACATTGCACATAATTGCTCCAATTTTTATTATTATAGATTAGATATTAAAGGTGATAAAATGTGTAAAATGTGAAACAAGATACCTAATAATATCATACAATATTGTCAGATTATATTTTGTTTGGGATAATTTTGTCTACATATACTAGCTACAACACATGGAGGTATCAATCATTAAATCTGCTATTGATTTCTTCAGCAAGACCAGACATTTTACACAAATAATTCTTCCAGAAGGCTTTCAATAATTTTCTTCAATCATTTAAAATGAGTGAATGTTTTATTCTCAAGGTCTTTCTGAAACAATCTTAATTTGCTGTGAAAGCTAAATAAACTGCATTGAACCAGAAATAAGATTTTCTCTTCCTTGTAATAATATGTTTGGCATTTGTAAATGCTGAACAACATCTGTCAAATTTTGACACGCAGCTTGGCGTGTGTGCAGTGTTGCTAAGTCTACAAGAAAGTGGTGCTTGAATAATGATGTCTGTTCATTATAAAAGTTAAGCGTTGCAGGCTGGGAAGAGTCCTTTTAATTATATTTATTGTATGTATACTTTTTAAAATATGTTTTATTTTCACTTTTGGTTTCAAGAGCTGCATTAGATTGCATGCATCTTGTAAGTTGCAGTTTGGCTACCCCTGGTATATATATTTTATATACAAATCTAGGACATTTTGGTGTATACAATTTTAGGGTGAAGTCATTTTGGCATAGAAGCCATTTTGGCGCGAAGTATATTTTTGTGTTATTACTATATTTTACTGTTTTAGTTAGTACTAATTACCTATTTAATTTTCCTAACAGTTTATTTTAAATATCGATTAATAAATAATAATAATAGTGTTTAAAATTTCAATTTATATCAAATACCTACCTACTTTTCAATATCTATTTTATGAAAAAAATAAAACTACTGTTAAATATAACACATAATAATTTAAATTTCTTTTGAGTTCGACACATTTTTAGTAGGTTAGGACGGCTAAATATTAAAATTAGATCGTCTTTAAGCCCACTATCATATAATAAAAATTTTTCACTGATACCTTCAGATGGTGAATACAACAGATAATTTTCTGGAATAATTAAAGATACTAAATCATTGGCGTATCTGGAGCAACTTGAATTTCACGTCTTGTACGTTGTATTTACTTTTACAGTGCTCCGTCTGCTACCAAAGCACCCTAATTATTAAAAAAATACATTTAAATTCAAATAATTTCTATAAAAATGTTAAAATTTACTTTTGTTGCTTGTGAAAGTCCACTTGTACATTCATTTATGACAAAGATGTTGGCTCTACTAAATTTTTTTTAAATTGTGATTATTAACTGTATTAGGTACCTATTTTTAATTTTTATTTAAAATAAATAAATACATTTTTGGAGGAAAATGGACAATGAAGGAATTAAAAATGGATTTCACGCTTAAATGGTTTCTACGCAAAAATGGCCTATACTCCGAAATGTCCTATACATCGAAACAGCCACGCCAAAATATCCGTTTCCGTTTATATACACATGTTAGGTGATGTCACATGTCTGACAAGATTAGGGGCTCAAACATATTAATTGAACAATGTATGATTTTTAACTGTATGTTCATAAAATCATTAGATTGGTTGTCCGTTGCACATAATCATTAGAACAATCGTGTATAATTTTTATAAGAAAAATAGTGTAGTATCTTTTATACATTTGTATTATAGGTATATTATATTATGAGGCATGCTCCAAACATTTATGTTTTTAGTTAAATAAAAATTATCATGCTCAAAAATAAAATCAATAGTAAACTTAGAATTTGACTTATTAAAAATAGTCAGAACTTCAAATTATATAGGTATACGATTATATACTTATATCGAAATGTATTCTAAAAGTAAGGGTCGTTTAGCAAAAGTAAAATATACACATTTGTAAATCACTTTATTAATATTTTTACATTTTTATAAGTCGCAAGTCATTTTTCCATTTGTTTAGATGACATTCACATCCAAATACTTTTGATAACTTGATACCAACTTCATTTACTCCTCTTCATACAAGTCTACCGCTTGAGATTTGAATCAATTCTAAACTATTTTAAACTTTTTGGCACAAACTAATTTTTGGCCATTATGTTATATTTTTAGGCGCAGAAACAAACGAAAGTCATCATAGACTGCACATCCAGTGATTAAATTTAGTAGAGGGGGGATACTATTCATTTTTTGATATACAACAGAGTACTCTTATTATTTTATTTATCAAGAAACACAACATATACTGAATTTCCAAATCAATGGTACGTTGATATATTTTCATTATAAGCCATTAACACTTAGATAATTTTATTGGTGACATGGTGATTTACATTTTACTTCCACTATTGACAGATGCAATAGGCTATGAATATCAACTGTTTTGAGTTTTCATTATCATGTGGTCTATTGTATCACGTTTCTCTACACATTCTCTAGAACTTATTTTTTAACTAAATTCAGAGTCCGTCCTTATTTGTTTCTCAATTCAACCACTACCTACATCATCCTCTTTCATGACAACACTCATAATAGGAAGATTGGAACAAGGTTGTAAACTTTTTAACTGTCCACAGTATCCAGACCTAGCTTCTAATGATGATGGCAGTTCTGTATGGAGACTTTCGTATGTTTATCTGCCTTAAAAATGGATTGGTTATCAACAATATTCTGATTTGCTAGTGCAAAAGAGTTGAAAACGTCCACGCACATTTGATTCAAATCTCGGGCAACAATATTTAAAATATTAAAATAGGATGAATGATAATCTACTATCTAATTTTATAATATATTAGGTAGTCGTAATAATAGAATTGAAGAATTTTGATATTTCGGTCTATACTATGGTAGTCTCTATAACAGAAAAGTAGATACTGGATATTTTTATAAAACTACTAGTACCTTAATATAAATTAACTGAGTTTGCATTTATAAACTAACAAATTGCCTTTTAATTTAAATAATTTATTATGTATTAAAAGTTAACCAGTCGTAATATTAGGAGCTAATTCCTCCATACACAATCAACAGTAAACATTTTGGTTTAAGAGGACGCTAGCCACATGTTTGTTATCCCTGCCTTACATACGCATAACATACCAAATCTACCTACCACATTCTTACTGCAGTTTATTTATAATTAATATTAAAGTAAATTTACCAATTATCAAATTTGTAGAAGAGAACATAAACTATGTTGTAGTGTAAAGTTTTTTTTAAAATTTCATTTTTAAAACTAGTTATATGCATTAAAAAAATGAGTTATTTTACTACTTAAAATTTATTTTAAAATGAAATAAAAAAAAAAAAAAACTCCACACTACAGCATAGTTTATGTTCTTTACAAATTTGATAATTGGTAAATTTACTTTAATATTAATTATAAATAAACTGTAGTAAGAATGCATTATGTAAATTTTCTTTGTTATTTGTATGTAAGACAGAGACAACAAACTTGTGGATAACATCCTCTTAATAGTTGAAATTTTTTTTCATTTTGTTTTATTTTTGTATTTTACAACAATTTTTAGTTTATTATTGTTATCTAACAAAAAGTAAGTAGTTTTAAATTAAATTAAATTAGTTTGTAGTTAGATGAAGCTAAAATTCCTGAATGATGCATGTAGTAATTAATCTATTTATTACTTAATTATCATTTATAAAATATATTATTTGGTGAGCGAATTGCTTTATGCTCAAACAGTAGTGTTCAGATAAGACGTGAGAGTTAAAATAGGTGAACAATACATATTATTATAAATTATAATATTTGGAAACAAAATTTATTGTAATTACAATTTTTTTATCTAATATTAATAATCACATTTTGGTAAGATATAAATCAATTAGGTAGGTACTTTCATTTTTGATTAAATTGGTACTAATTTAATTTTACATATTTTTACATATATGGATATAAATAATTTTTTATACATAGTTTAGGAATATTAAATTACACGTCGTCGATGACGATGATTATCGGTGTAATCTAAATGGGCTTCATGTTCCTAAACCAGGTTCCACCAAGCGTCCATGCCATAGTCGAGCATTTTATTCTGCGTAGAGTATAGATTTATACCTACCAACATCTAACCATCTACCGACTTTAAATTTGTGTCATTGTCAAGTGCTTTTTTTTTTGTTAAACATTTATTAGAATTATTTTTTTTTTCTTTTTGTTACACAGACATACCTAGTTATTAGTTAATAGTGTTTTTTTAAATTACATTTTTCTTAATAAAAAATATATGCATTTTGGGGGCGTTCAAGTATTACGTCAGCACATTTTTGGCTTTTTTAGAACCCCTCTTCCCCCTTTGTCAGCAAATATCAGACCCCCTACTTTATTACATCAGCATATGTCCAATGAACCCCTCTATTAAATAATAAAAAAAAATTTCAGAATTTTATATAAATTAATTAAAAATGTTAGGTACCTACATATTTTGAATTTTATTATACATATTATGATAAAAATATTATATTTATATACACATTTTTATTTTGTTTTTTATTACTGCTGACGTCAGCATGGTTCTAACCCCCATCCCCCATCTCCCCTGTTAGGAAATGTAAGCAAACGACAGACCTGCCTCCTCCTAGGTGCTTACATAATACTCGAATGCCTCCTTTGTAGTATATTTAACAATTTTTCACATACCTATTTTGTTTTTTTTATCACAAAAATGTCCATTCCTTAATTATAATGTATTTAATCAATAATTGTTAGGTATGTACAATCAAGTAAAGTATATAAGTACCTATGAATTATAAATTTTTTTTTCATATGTCCCAAAATAGATAGGTACACATGTTACCATACCTATATATTAATTATTCCGGATCTGGTAATTTATTATTAGTGTATGTAAAGTAATAAAGTATTAAAACATATTTGTCTATATTTAATTTTTTTATTGTTTTGTAGACCACTGTCAATGGCCAAAAAATGAACCCGAAGTCCATATATCATCAGGACGCCAATTGCGATCACATATATTTCAAACATGTCTTAATTGTAATAAACCAATTCAACATAAAACTGGGCAGCAAAATATTTGTGAGTGTTTGTCATCAACCCCAATCACACCCAACGATCCTACCTTTTCGGCAAATCAATCAAAAAAAAGAAACAGGAAAACTTTACAATTACCAGCAACATGTAAACGTCAATTGTTTGATATTAATATTAACATTGATAACGAAGAATCCAAAAGCACAGATGTTTTAGTTGTTCCTAAGGAGGAACCAATTGTTACAGAAAGTGGCGAAAGTTCAAATATTTCTATACAACAGTTAGGACAACAAATGCCTACAGTCAGTCAGATATTAAGAGGTCGACATGTATGTCAATTGTGTTCTAAGTCATTTACCAGTCCATGTAAGTTAACACAACATACTTATACTCATACTGGTGAAAAACCATTTGTATGTAAACATTGTTCAAAAGCGTTTTCATCAAAATTTAAACTTGTTCGTCATGTATTAATACATTCTGATCAACGTCAATACCATTGTACAATTTGTGATAGAACTTTTCACAGGAAAGATCATTTAAAAAATCATGCGAAGGTACATAATCCCATAAAACGGACTTTACAATGTGATCGTCCTGGTTGTGCTAAGGAATATAGCTCGGTGCTTAGTTATCGTAAACATATTGCTGTCCATTCTGTAGAAGAAGGTTTTCTTGACTGTAAGATTTGTAGTAAAGTCTTTGAATCAAAAGATGAACTCATGTACCATTTAAAAATACATTCAGGATCAAGGGTAGTAAAAACTCCAGCAGATAAGAAATATCGTTGCAACTTTTGTGATCGTAGCTTTTATACTGGAAAGGATGTTCGTCGACATTTAGTTGTACATACTGGCCTTCGAGATTTCCTGTGTCAATTTTGTCCACAAAGATTTGGTCGAAAAGATCACCTTACTCGACACATTAAGAAAAGTCATAACATTAATGCGTCTAAGAAATCCAAACCAAAAAAACCAAGTGAACTTCAAAAAAGTAAATCAGTTGACACAATTTATCTTGAAACGTATGGTCAGCCATATAAAGTAGAGAGGAAAGTTGCAGAAACAATTACTAGTGGCAGTTTAATAAAACAAGAAAACTCCCCTATGTCAGAAATACAAATGTTCCATTCGTCTAATATTACTAGTTTTAATTACAGTGAAAGTAATAGTCAAACTATTGGATCATCCAGTGAAGCTGATTTATCTAATATAAGCTATGAACCTCAAGAATCATATCCAGTTGAATTAAAAGTGTTCGATACAACTTTGACCAATCAGTTAACAGAGAATTACCAAGAAACAACTAGTTCCGAAATTTCAGGATTATCTCAATTAATTAGCTTGATTCCATCATCTTCCAATACAAATATCCAGCCTTCAGTACTTACAAGCCATGATTCAACGATTTTGATGTCAGAGCCTCATCGACATATCGTTTCTCAAGAGCAAACACAACTTCCTGTTGGTGAATACCTGACATCTTCATCAGAAATACTTTCAGCTTTGTTAAGACAAACTTCCGAAACGGGCAATACACCATTGCCAGGATTTAATCAAGTTTTTCACCCGCAACAATAGTTCCATTAAAAATAACCATATATTATATATTATTTATCTAGTCAATCATCCATAGTGGTTCATATACATTTTTTTCCAATTTATTTAGGTATGAAAACCTATTTTAAAGTAAAATAATTATTAACTCGACTCAAAATATTATAATTGTACTATACGTTATATTCAGTTACTACAGAAACAAATATGTTTTTGCGATAATTATATTTATTTATGTACAGTGTGTGAGATGACTGGAAATGCTATCTCCCCAAGTTTATTAACCAATTTAAATTATCTTTTTTTTTTTTTTTTTTTGTAATAGAAGATATGTTATCTATTACATACATATATGTTTGTATTATAAATACATAATTTTTTTATATTTTGGCCCCTTTAGATTTGTGCATGTATAATACAATTTTTGTTTTTTAAATTAGAATCCCTGTTTTCAAAGTAATATTCACATAGGTTAAATTTAGGACCCCATTAAAATACATTAAAATTACTTTTCAAAATATCAGCTTATCCAAATTTGTATCAAAAATTTAATAAGCTTAAAATCATTTCAAACTATAAAATAAAAATAATTTTAATGTAGGTGGTTCAGGCTAAAAATTTATGAAGTAATAGCATTTTCAAAGTTGAAGTAAATTAATATTTTTCAAATTTGAAACAGCTGAAACTTGGTTAACTTTGTTTAAGTTACTTAAAGAATTTGATGTTCCTGAAACAGATATAAAAAATACATGTTTTTCTTGAAAAACAAAAATTGTAATACAAATATTCAAATCTAAAATTACCAAAATTTTAAAAATATGTATTTTTATGTGTTCTGTTACACAAAAAAATTAAAATTTGGTTAAAATGTTTAGGTTATCTCTAACACTGTATATATTTTATACACTTTTATTTTAATATTTTTAATTTGTGAATAAAATTTTTATAACCACTACGTAGTGTAAAGTCAAAACATACATATATATTTCATATTATCTAGTCTTCAAACCATGAATATTATGTAGCATGTATGCAATAGTTAGAGAAGATATGTTTTCCACAGAATTGTTACAATTACTTTATTACATTTATAATCATTTATATATACTATATTTTGAAGTTGTTTGTTAAATAATTATATGTTATATTTTATCTTAATTTTTATTATTATTCATAAATATAAGGTTAAGATTGCCGCTGTTAATATTATACCAAAAATGACCCGGCTTATCAATCATTATAATTATTAAAATATCAATGTTATGGACAACTGTTTTTTTTTGTGTGGGGAGGGGGGGATAAATTATTTTTTGTTTTTAGTCCATAAATTTGAATTGATATGTTTTAAGTTTAAAATGTAATATTAGGGACCAAAACCAGTACTCATAAGTTCCTAGTGTTACACACATATTGTAAAATCACGAGTAATAATGTAGTATTTGTTATTTCACAATGCTAAAATCAACTTCTTACAATTATGTTTATATGTGTATGTAATCATACAGGGATAAATGAAATTATTTTTTTATGTATTACTAATGTACCTGCTATATTTTAATGAAAATATAATTGTAATATTATAATTTTATAATAACTAATTATTAATTAATAATTTGTTTAATATCTTGGTTCACTGTATCTGGAGTTATATATTAGCTTATAGTTGATATATTATAAAAACTTCAGATGTTTTTTTTATACTATTGTGTTATAATTTTATACTATACATTAAAAATATTGTTGATTGGAATTTGTTTTATATTTCTTTGACAGTTAATGAATTTGGTATCAATAGGAAAAAAAAATAATATGTAATCTTGAGCTGTGTCAAATTTATAATTAATTCCATGTGTTCATTAATGCTTATCTTAATTAATATTTATTAGTTTACCTAACCTTCATGTTCAAAAAAATACAACCATTACCGTTGTTACCAAATCTATTTTTTCTTGAATTTACATATGTATGTGTATTTAATGATTTGTAGTTAGTTAACACTAATATTAAGAGTATAATTTTATATTTTTTCTTGTATGTTAAATTTGTTATATTATATTAGAGCTAATAATCTTTATGGCAGTTAATTGTTATTAAAGACATATACCTTACGTTATATAAACTTTATATATTTTATTAATAATTAAGGCTTAATTTTTGTGTAACGTTTTACTTTTTATTAATCATAATTTTTTAATTTTATGTGTAGTTTTAAGAAACACGTTTCTGTGATATTATTATTAACAGTAGTTAAGTACAAATATAATTTGTTATGTTTTATGGTTAACAGCCTTGGTTAGAGAACATAACTTGGTTCTAACTTGGTTAGAGTTTGATGGTTCATTTATTATTTTATCATATTATCAATATATGTTTTTATTTTTATTATATTTATGTACATACACATATATGATATATATATATATATATATATCTACATACCTACTTATATTTTTTTGTAAATAAAAACAAAAATCGGTTTAAATTGTTATTATTCACAAATGATCTCGCATGGTGCAATAAATATTTCATCTTTCTAATAATATTATTGTGTTTTTACACTTTACTTTTTTTGTAAAATATATTTTCTAAATAGAGATCAAAATTATTATTAAAATATGTGTAATGTGTTATCAATAGTATTTTATGGTTGAAGTAATAAAACAATAATAAATTTAATTTGTTCACTATAAATATTTATTTTAAAACAAAACTTAAATAACATACATTGTATGAGTAATGAACAAAAAAGCTGTATTAAGCAGAATAATATTTTCTCATTATTATTAATAATAATAATAATTATTATTAGTGTTTTTTGATATTCAATTTAAAAGACGTGTACTTTGGTCGCCGGTTGTTAATTAGGGACAACAGTACCCTTTCATTGGATAGGATATGGTTATATTAAATTTGATACACCATTGCATTCAATAAAAAAATTTCGAGTGTAGCTTCAGTGAAATAATTATAAAAATAAATAAATAGATTATTAAATTTTATATTTTGTTTTGTTATTTCCCTTATATTTATAAAGTATTTCTGTTATAAAAGGTGGATAGTTTTAGGTTTCTAAACATAAGTTTAGACATCTTACATCCCCGTTGTGTCTGTTCGTCAGTTTTTCTACCCATAGTTACTAGTATGTAGATACTACATAGTTAAGATTATGGATTTGATTACTAGGGAGATAGTATTATTTGTTTTGTTGGTATTAATCAAATTGTTTTAAAATTACTTTTTTGTTATTCATAGTTACTATGAATATATATAATATAATATGTACAATATGGGAGTTTGGAGATATCTATTATTTGTTTTTTTTTTTTATATAATATTTTTAGTGCACGTTAAGAATTAAAAAAATGTCTTGTCAATTTATAAACAAATTAAGATATTTAATTTATTTGACTTCTATACACGAGTACATTAATTTATGGAATAATTCTAGTTTATTAGTCCTATGTAGTCTACGTTTAGCATGCTCGCAGAGTGGACTTTCCTAATTTGTTTACTTTAATATGCTTGAGGAAACCACTGGATAAATTCGAAAATTGACCTCTTTAAAGTACCAACTAGAACCGATTTGCGATCAAAAAGTTCTATACTTCAAATCCCCCTATTTAAGTTCTTCCGGTCGAAAAGTTGCTCGAGAAAAAATAAACATTGTAAAAACAATATATTTCACTCAAAATCTAAAAATCCTACTACATTATGTACCTACCTACCTATTTCATAGTTCAATTTTCAATATAAGAAGACGCCACACACCCGTTTTTAAGGGATTTTGTATAGGCTTACATGACATTTTAAGAAAAATGAAAATCCAACGATTCAACGAAAAATATTTTAAAAGTAGTTTAAAAATATTACCTAACACACTATTTATTGTTGTGTATTTGTTAAAAAAAAAACCATATTATACCTACTTACCTCCGGACTTTAAGTTTTATGGCTTTCAGAATGATCGTAAATCATTAATATCGGCATCGAAAAAAGAAGAGAACGTTTTCTAACTTTTGACAGAGGATTGGTTTTGTAAGTATTTTACATAAATTTCACGATTTTCAATTGCTTATGAAATATACAATGATTAACATCATGTGGCTCATTGGTATCTACCTACTATGGCTAGTAGGTACCTACCTAAATGGCTAAATGTTGTCAGCTTTTTATCGATATAACAAATATTTATATGCAATTATTCTCAAGTTGCAGACTCATTACTGAAAATACTATTTTATTACCTTATAAATTAGCACACGTGAACGGGAAGTGTAAAGTTTAAAGTTTATATTATATCATGATTTATGATTGACTGCCGTTCAATATTGGAAAATGAATGCCTATCATAGTATCGCGTTCATTACACATTATAGGTAGTTTAACATTAACATCTCTCTGAGAAAAAATTAGGAAAATCCATTCCGCGACCGTGCTAAATTTCCGGTCTCAAAAATATAAAACAACCAATGATATCCATCTCACCTTAGAAACCAAATCAACAATGTCCCTCGGAACTATATGTGCCTAGTAAAAATATTATAAAACGAATAATGTATTATAACTATGGTAGGTAATCTTAACGATGTATACTTACCTACTAAATAGTCACTGCGGACAGACACAACGGGAATATAAGGTATCTATGTAAACTTAAGTTTAGAAACCTAAAAAGTATTTTGATTTTCCACAGTAAACTTATTTATTGATACTAGATAGTTGTGTAGGCGTCTCGTTTTATGTTTTGTGTTTTTCATATCATAGAGTGACAAAAAACACGTCTAAACTACAACTGTACCTAAATGATTTTTAATGAAGACGTTGAAAAATCTCTGTGCTAGATTATATGGTGACCATCGCAGGGACTGGAACATTAATGATTTTTCGGTTTTTCGAAATGTGTACCAATAAAATTGAGGTTTCTGTTCCAATATTTTTTTGTCATCAAAAACAATATCTACCCAGTGGCGTATTTACGGAGGGACCACCCCCCCCCCCACCACAAGAAGCAAAAAAAATCGTCAAAATGTATCATTTCAATTATTAATTATTAATTTATTTATTAAGTAATATTATGTATTTTCAGTATTTTAACTATAAATTGTATTAGTTACCAACTTTTCTCTTTAATAATTATAACTGCTATAACCCCCTCCCCCCTCCCGATAAAAAATTGAAAATATGCCACTGTATCTATACCTACCTGACACTTAATTATAACAATAAAATGCTGTTAATTCACACATTGGTACTACGATAGGAGTACCTACACATTTTCTCATATTAGTATATTAGTATTTTGTAAATAATTTTATTTATTTTTTCTAAAGCCATAGTTGTAATGAACTGTAATCAAGGCCGTATCTGAGGGGGGGAGTGGTCCATGGGGTCCGAAATTCCTCAGAAATTTTTTTAACATTTGATACATTGTTTTATGTAAACTAGTGGCTTTTAGCATCGATATCAATATATTTTTAATCATAACCGATCGATTAATGAATTACAACACTTAAAAAATTAAAACATTTACTTTGGTACCTACCTACGTAGATCGTGATTTAAATGCAACTGTAAAACTGGTGAAATAATAGATAGGTATAGGTAGTTATGTGGAAAAACATTGGTACTTATTGTTTATACTTAACAAGTATCGTCAAATTATAATATTATAAAACTTTTTTAAAATCATTAACTTTTGAACTTGCCAAAAATAAGTAATCTTAATTTTATTAAAAAAATTTATATATTCACCTAACTATAGTTGAATATAATTTTCAAGGTGGTTATCTGTGACGAGTTTTATATACACAAAAAAAACCTATTTTTGTCCATCGTTGATTGAGTTGTCCGTAAACCGTAAATATTTTGAAAACTCCAGAAAAAGAGTTTACTTTTTTAATATTTATTCCTTAAAATAGTTTTATTAAATTGGAAATCATTAAATATTAGTCCGCCAAATATTAAAATATTGGATAAAACATTGATAAATGTAAAACAATTCGATTATAAGTTAATTTGTTGATAAATTCAAATCTGTTTACAAAATCCATAAAATCGATAAATAGCTATATGATGGACAAAGCATAAATTCAATATGTACTAAAATTATAATATACATTTCGAACTCTTTCGGAAATGTAAGTCTAAATACGGCCTTGGTTATAATAATATATATAAAATATGTAGGTATTATAATAATATGAAAGATCAAAGATATATTCACATTGGTCACGAGTATTAATTTTTTTTTTTTTATCTTTTATTCATATTATTTTTTCATTATATTTTAACATCTGTTTTTGTATTACAAAACTACATATTCAAAAAAAAAATAAAATAAAATAAAATCGAAATTGGAGAGGTGGGTGTAATGTATCTAGTAATATACTTTTACATTTAATACCTACTAAAATGTATTTATTTGTTTCGATTGAATTATTAGGTAAATAGTAAATCATAATTATTATAGATACTTACCTAGCTACCTATACCTACCTACATAGTTGTAGAGGTACTTACTTACATACTATTATGCTATAGCTCATTCTAGGTATAATTTGTTTAGGTAGTGATTAATGACCAATGATTATAATTCATTAATATTTTAAAGTTGAATATTTAAAATGTACCAACTACCTATAACATAATTATGTAGGTAATAATTTAATATTAAAATATAATACGACCATGTATAGGTAGGTCATAAAATTAAGATTTATTGGGACCGAAAAACGTCTAATTGATAATATTGGTTTCAGTTTCGGTTTCTGTTACTACAAAAATTAAATTTGGGTTCCTGTTAAGATTCCAGTACCAATATTTTCAAAGGGTTCCGCTTCCAAAACCGGTTTTTGAGGGATTGCATCCTAAACAGGATTCTTTTTGTCCCGTATTTTGCTTGTTTACCTTTTAAAATTAAAACTTTCGACAGAAATTTGACGAATGATCTTTATTATTGTTTTTAATTAAATTTTTAAAATACGATTATCTTAAATAGGAACATTTTGTATAGGTACATAGACAATACGCATATGTATTCCGTTAACATAATGTTTTGCAATGTTCTTCGTTAACTCCTTGTAAAAATAGTGGGTGGATTTAAATTTTTTATTTGATAATGACATACTGGAGTTGAGATTATAAAAATTAATTTTATTGTACATGTGCAAATATTTAAAAGAGCTAAAATATTAGAATATATAAAATAATTAATGTGTATAATTATAATAACTTCTATTATAAAAAAAAAAAAACAATTGGTGCAAATGTAATTAATGGGACACTATTTAAAAAAAAAAAAAAACATAGTTATATTTATAAAACTATTGGAAAAAATGTACAGTTAAACTTATTTTCGAAGTTATGATAATTTAAAGTAGGTACCATGGTTTTGCAATATCATTTTAAGAGGATGCAAACCCATTTTAGTGATATTAAAATACGTTCGTGTTCTATAATTACAACTTCTTTCTTAGTAATTGCAGAGTCAAAATGTATACAAAATATGAAAGATGAGAATATTTGTTATGTAGCAGCATGGATTTTTTTTTAGTTAAAGATTTTTCATGTTTTTGTTTTTAAATGTTAAAATTTCATGATTCTCAATTACGGATTTTAGGCTTTCAAATAAACATATTAAAAAAAACTCCACGCTCTAGCACAGTAAATATTCTCATCTTTTATATTTTGTATATATTTTAACTTTGCCAATACAAAGAGAGAAGTTGTAGTTATAGCTGAGTGTGAACATGATTTTTAACAATTATCGTGATAATAATTTATAATAATAATAACACAACAATAAAAAATGGTACTGACACATGACTATTTTAAAATTACTTTGAAAATATAATTAAATATTATTAAATTGTTAGATTTTTATTTTGTATAAAACTTTATAAAAATTGCCTATATAGAACCCCTTAAAAAGTAAAACCTCTCAAATATACCGATTATTCTGCTCTTATGTTGTCAAGTTCGTATCATGGTCTAATGGAATAACGTGATGATAAACGACACCACGCCGAATCGGTAACAGGGAAAACTTTCTTCGGTCACACCTAGAGACTGGACAGGGTACACTCAGACGGTTTACTATGAATAACTTCACATCACCATAACTTCTAAGATAAGCGCGACCACAGAGTTCTGAAAATATCATCATTTTTAACATCAAACAACAATTGATTTGATCGACAAAAAGTGTCCCGTAAACTACACAGATACAAAATGAGATCGAGGAGGCTTTAGTTATAATAATTTAATTTTAACTTTACTTACAATTTACAGAATTTATAATTTATTCTTAATTGTAAATGGAATATTGTAGGTACTTGATCAACTATGCTGACGCTGTTCTGAACCCGACCACGAAAATTCTGGTAATAGTAGTCATAGTTTGAAGTTTGAATACGAAAACAAAAGTACAAAAATTATTGATTATTGCCTATTCATTATATTGATGTTAATAGTCAGAGGTTTTCTATCACCAAAAAAAAAAAAAAACAATAAACACAATGAACTATATCGGTGACCACAGACAGTATGAAATAAATAAATGCATATTAAAATGTTTATTTTACATTTACATAGAAATTACTATACCTATTCACTTTATATCTATCTGTCGTCTATGTATCTATAAATAATAAACATACACATATTATTATGTCGCGTCTACTAAGGTTCGATTTTACGTAATATTTGAAATTACATCAGCATTGATCTTCGATCGAACACTTTTGATATGTACAATGCAAGTTCAAAAGTTGTATTTGGATCATACAAAAAATCCTACAAACGTTGCTATTAATTAACTATAAATCAGCGATTAATATAATATGGAAGTATATTTCTAAAGTTCAATATTACATTAACAGATCACTAATCGCTAGTAGACAGTTGTTATATTCAAAAAAATTTCCGTTTCAGTATAATTTACAAAATGTAGGCATCATTTTTGTAATAATAATAATAATATAGGTACTATAAATAAAACCTAATATGTAGCTTCATACTTATTTATAATACTAATTGATGAATTAACAGTTAATGAAGATTTATAGGACTTGTAAAAATAATTTTTCATCCAAGAACTAAACTAATAATTCATAAATGCCTATAGATAATCCCAATATGTAGACGGATAAAGAATTTCTTGCTAGATTTCGCAAGTCTAAACTAATCAATAACCGTTAATATAGATAATATTATAAGCTATATTTAAAATATATTAATAATATTTTAATTGCATATCTAACTAATAAAATCTGGTATATTTACAATATTTTATTTTATTTTTGATTACCTAATGAGCCTAATTACGCATTTTGTAGTAAATCGCAATTTTAAGTTAAGTAGGTAATAATAAAATTGAATAACTAAAATTGTCTTACAGAAAGTTTGCTAAAAAAAAAACATGTACCAATATTTGTATGTCACATACTCACATCTATTTAGTAAAGTGGTCTTTTTCCCGAAGCGAATATTGATTTCATAAAATATATCCATATTGTGAATAACATTAGATATTGTTATCTTATGAAATAGATAGGTACTAATTTTCTAAGCCTTGTGAAATACCTAATAGAAATGATAAATCATGATAATTTAATAAAATCAAGATTTTCATCAAGCTTTTATAGATAAAAATAAAAATATTATTCCATATTCATGATTTTAATTAACTTAAAAAAAAAATCATTAATAAAATTAATTTTTTTTATCAAAAGGAACAACGAGATCATGGCTCTTGGCTCATTAAACTTTGAAGTAATTTTTGTAGTAATTTCAGAGTTTGAGTTCTATAAATTAATTTTGAAAATAATTGATAACGTCTAGTTAGGAGGGAGGAAGTTATACAATCGATTTTCAAGGGGTTTCATAAAATAAACTTTAAGAAAATTGTAACGATTATTCATTATTATGAACCTTCATTATTGTAATTTATGATTGTCCATTACATTTTGAGCTCGGAATTCTTAAGACAGGTAATCTAGGAACTTATCAACAGTCAGTTTTCCTAACGCTCAGAAGGCTTTGTCAGGCTCTTGATAAATTTTGCGAAATGACGATGAGCCAGGTATAGTCAATTTCAAACATGTAATTTATAATTGTAACGCACAAACGAATTAGAAATCAAACTACCTGCAAGTAAGTAGAGTCGTCCGTAGATTACATAAAACTAACCGAATTATTATTATTTTTTTTAAATATTACGTTATAAATTATTTAAATTTATTATCTATAAAATATTTTTTAAATTTAACTTATATTATTTATTATAGAAAGTATTAAGTTTTTAAATTATACTCAAAAAACCATAAAACATCTAAAATTTTCTTTTTATTTAATAATAAATACATTTTAAATAAAATCATAACATATACCGAAGTTCCGCTCAAAATCGTTATATTGAAGGAAATTATATCAAATTCAATATACCCACTAACAGCATCTTACTTGACATGCGAAAGATTTACCTGGCTTTTTTAAAAATGTATTACTTAGAAAAGAATTAATATAAAAACATTTTATTAAAAGAAGAAAAAAAATCTGAAAAAAATTGAGTAAATTAAAAACACGAAACGAGGCTCACTTGACAATGTTGTTTTTTATTTATTTTGTATTAGGTGTTTAACTCTAAAATTACTTTATGAATCCATTTTAACAGTTTTGTTTAAACACGTTTTTACCGTTGAAAATCGTTGACATTGTACATTTTTTTTAACAAACACATGCTTTCGTACTTCATGCTGTGAGTTGTTTTCAATAGTCGGAGAATCATAAATTTATAACCGAAATAATAGTTTCAAATCCTATAAATGATTTAAAATTTTTTCTAATTAACTATAAAATCTTGTTGAAGGTTTGGTGTAAATCGGACGGAATGGGGGGCAGAGTGAAGTTGGCTCCCCTACCTATTTAAAAAAAAGCTTTCATAACTATTATAATAGTTTTCATATTTCAAATTATTTTCAAAATATTTGTGAAGATTTAGAAAAAATCCGACAATATAGAGGGGACCCCCCGGGGGAGGAGGGTACTTTACGCATTAAAACTACCCTCTCTGGCTATTTCGCAAACATTTTTCAGCACATTTGAACTTATAGAACTTGGTCAACTATTGATGTTGACCTGTACCTACACCACGATAATTCTAGTCATAGTTGGAACATTATTTATCTACAAATAAAAAAATAGTAATAAAATAGGATAATGTATGTCAATGGTCATTGAGGATTTAAATTACGAATAAAGATAGGTAGGTAATAAAAATACCTATAATAAATAAAATAAATAAAAGCACACGATGAATTTTTTTTGTGAGATCTTTATTTGAAATTTAACTATCGACCCACCTGAATATTACTAGGTGTTGGCTATATAAACAATACAATTTATATTATATTTATATTTATGTTTAATATAATATATATAAAAATCAAACATACGTACTTACCTGTATATCGTAAAACAATAAGGAAAATGTAGATTTTTTTAAATCAGTTATATATAAGGTTAAATATACTCGTAATAGTGTTATTTTGAAAAAAATCATAAAATATTTTGTACATATTAATTATCAAACTTATAAAGTATATTTGAATATAAGTATTTCAAATTTTAATTCATTTATGTAAATATTTTTATAATTGTTTTGAAATATTGTAGGAAAATCAAGTTTTAGAAAAGTACCTATTTAAATGATTATATTTTAAAAACATAATTTAAAAAAGAAGTAGGTATAGGTCTAAATATATATGAATATATAGTAATATTAAATTTTTTATTATATTATAATATAGAGTTAATATTAGATAACATAATACTATATAATAAAGTACAATATTATCATTATTATAATATATTTATTCTATATTATACAATTTATCTATAAAATATAATATATAATTCACCCTAGAGCAGTGTTTGGAAAGAATTATGACGTTATGAACGAAAGTTCATGCATTCACGTTCATATTTTGTGAACGTCACTCGTTTCTGTTAAAAAGAGCGTGAACGTAAAAGACGTTTATATTTTTAAAGAATTTGAACGATTTCAGGATTTCCAGATCAAATTAAAATATAATATAATGTCACTTTAAACATTGTTAGATTTAAATATAAAACTCAAAAGTCCAATTTCTTCGAGTCCACTATAAAATTAAAACCATAGTTTCTATAAATCGGTAATTTTTGATAAATATATAAGAAAAATTTACATTTTGTTAATAGTTAATAATTAATAAAAATGAACGACCAGATAAATTTTTTTAGAGACCGTAAATGTCTATGTGTTCTTTTAAAATGCATTTGAACGTGAATGTGAACAAATTAAATTTTGAAGTGAACGTTTCGAACTACCCTGCTAGATGTAACCCATAATACGTTGATTAAATTTATAGACCTAACTTGATATTTAAATACATATTTTCTAAATTGAGGTACCTAACTGGCATAGGTATTATATTATTATGGTAGTATCGAAAGAAAATAATTTGTATCGGGTGAAAAAATTTGAAATTATCCACATAAATTACCTCAATGAGGCAATTCTATAGCTATAGGTATATATTATAATATTATGTGCGCATATTTTTTTGTGCAATTTTTTTTTTTTTTTTTTTGTTTGAAAATTGAAAAACAATAGAAAATTATAAATTACGTTTATCGCAGCTGCACACCTAAAAACCTATTATAATGTCTACCTACCTATAACACCTACTAATCTACATATACAGAATTTCAGGGTCTAAAATTGTGCGCAGTATGAAATTTGATTAGTATGTAATATAGGAAATTTCGAAATATTTAAAATAATTTTAATTTTAAGAACTTAACCCGTGTGACTTGAAACAGTTTTTTTGGTAATTCAAATTGATTTATCTTCTCTAGATTTTTTGTAAATTGGAATCGATCATGGGATCCAATAATCTTTACGTATTTGCAATAACAAATATTTTCATTAAATATGATAATTCTTTAGCATAATCTAAAACAATATAAATAAATAACTATCAAAATAACAGTAATTTCGCAATCATTGTCAAAAGTGTTCTAGGTTTTAATAGATAGAACATCAAACTACGTGATTTAGATATACATTTTTTTTTATATTTTCGATGATAGGAACATGTGTTTTTTAAATAAAAATTTAAAAATATTTTATTTTTAAAAACTTTTTTTGAATGCAACTTGAAACAATGTACAGCACGTAGATACAAGTTCGGTAATTTTTTTTATAACTTATAATAAGTATTTTGTTTTATTTACCTATTTATGTTAAATTATTACCAACCACATAAAATTCCAAAGATGATGTGTTTAACTCATTATTTTCATATCAATGACCTACTAAAAAACTTATTTGTAGTTATTTTTTTGAAAGTTACTTTTATTTTTAAATCAATTAGGATTATTTTTCAAAATAAATATATTGTTACAAGTTACCTTTAACTAAAGCATTTTAATGGAATATTTAGGCATATTTTAGTAAATGTTTTAACTTTGAAGTCACCAAAAAACTTGATGCAGTACCTAGATTTTTATTATCTTTCATTAATTTAAACCAAAACTATTATTTAAAAAATATTATTTGCGGATTATGTGCGATAATTTTTTTTTTTTTTTTCAGAATAACAAAAAAAAAAATTATAAATTGTGTCAAGTTTATGATAATTATATAATATTTTACTTATTACTTATTACTTATATTTACCCATATTTTTTTTTTCTAAGATTCTAAAAAATAATCGAAATTGTATCTAATTACATGTTTACGTTAAAATGATTTATTTACAAGACTTATGTATAATAGGTACTTACAACTATATTAATCCTCAAATAATATTATTGAAAACACTTAATTTAATTTAAATTACCTAACAATAATAGGTACTATTGATTTCTTATTACTCGAAGATTTTAAATTAATCATATGTACACAACGTACCTACCCATAAGATAGTAATTTTATTGTTGTTGCGCTTTTTACTTTTTACTTTTAGTTGTTATTTATTTGCGTTCAAAAGTGCAACATTTTATTAAAGAATTTGTTTATGTAATATAATGTTACATTGATCAGATTGTTAGTTAATCATAGGTTATGTAATTATGAGTAGGTATCTATTATTGCAGGTGAGCAGGGGCTTTCTGAAGACATATTTTTGGGAGGGTGTTTTTATAATTTGTCGACTATTCCGAAATACTCTTTCAAAAACGGCAAATAAGCAAAAAAAAATGTTTATTGCCGACTCTACATTCCGAAAAATTTCTAATTTTCCGAAAACTAAATTTCGAAATACTCCTTAAAAACGTGGTAAATAAGCAAATAATAAAAAAATAATAATAAAAAAAAGGTCATCAACCAACGATGACGATTTTATAATTGGAAAAAGAGTGACATCCTGTAGACTGTGTCAATTTTTCTACTAAATGTACGTGATTTCCTTACTGAAAAATAACCTTTGAGGAGAGATACACACCCCACCTACCCCTCGTTCGGAACGCCCCACTGGTGTGTATGGTATGATATTATGATAATTTTTTCAAATTAAAACAGAAAGTATACATACCTAGCCAGGAAGCAAGAGGTCTATTGTAGACTTTATTAATTTTTTTACATTCAAATGAATAATAATGTTTATTGGGAATGCGCATTTGGTTTACTTATACATTTTTCTGCACAAATATCAATATACAAGTATTTATATTTTAGAAAATGTGCGGTGTTCACTCAAAACTCAATTATAAAATATTATTAAAGAAATTAGAACTAAACTATCAAAAACCATGATATGTTTAAAATGATGTATTGTGTAGTAATACTAAAATAAAATAAACCTAGGTACAGAACTTTATAATTTATATTTTTTCAAAATGTGTGTACATATTTGATTTCTAAACGTTTAGACACCTTCCATCCTCGTTGTATCCGTCCATCTGTCTGTCTGTCCGTAGTTACTATTTACATAATATAGTTACAAGTTTGTTGACTCGATTATTAGGGAAATAAAAATGCATTATCCAATTTAAAAACAAGAATATTTTTATTGGTTATCTTATAATTGTTCCATAAAATATCATCTGATAAAAAAGTTTCAGTTAAAATAATGTAATTTAAAACACTGTAATTTCTTTGTCATATGATATGTGTGATAAAATAATAAAATTAAAAATTAAAATAAAACAAAATAATAAAATTGTAACATATGGTTGGCTTAAAACCAAAATAAAACGTATTAACCAAATGAAATTTTTAGAAGAGTTGCAATACAATTTAAAACAAAAAAATATATAATCGATCCATTTTAAAAAGCATTATGATTTTCTAATAATCCTATAGGTAGTTATGTTATTTTAACTCCAAAATATATAAAATAACAGAATTGGCCATGAAGTACCTTGCAATATTTTTCTACAGACATCTTAATAGTTACTCTGATTTGGGCTCATTTGAAAAAAGGTGTAACGATATAATTTCATTGACTCGTAATTTTCTGTCTCTCTCTCTGCGTTTTTACTTAGGTAGGCATACACGGACGTAGAGTACAAGATACGCGTGCATTTTCGTAATATTTTAATTAATCAGTCGAGTTCAAATATTTAAAAAGTCTAGTGAGTTATTACATCTAAAAATACCAGTCAAATTAAAACATTTAAATATATCAGTCGGTCAAAACGACAAAAAGAATAAATCGAGTTTTATCGTTTAATAATACTCTAGTCGAGTAATAACAAAATGTAATCGTTATAATTTAACTACGCATACCTATCCTTTTAAATTTAAATCATTTCAATCAACTCGCTGGAACTCGTACTCCACTTCACCTATACTAAAACTATACCTAATATTATACATAATAATAATACTAGGTACCCTTCAAATTCAGGATTACTCGGGTAAAAATGCATTTATATTTTATATTAACATTTTGTTTAATACTAATAAATCTTTCTGGTCGTTGCTAAATTGTGTTCAATTTTGTTAGCGTTAGAGCAAACGCAGGTTATAGTTTCTAGTACCTGTTTAAAATAATTAAGAAAACTTTATTATATCGGTCTGAAGACCTGGTTTAAAAGGCCGGTAAGTGTAGTAGGAAATAGCCAGAGGATTGCTCCTCAACTAAATATAATTAGGTATAGGTATCACTAGTACCCCAATGAACAGGAGACATGGTAATACATGGTAATACAGTCATTTTAGATGTAAATGATTTTAATAGTAAAAAGATTTTAATAATTTTTTTTTAAGTTTATAAAATAATTAATAAATAGTATCAAAAACGGTAGTTTTTGAATTTTAGAAAAAGTTAGATTTTTATTCAAGAGAAATCGTTATGAAATATTTTGAAAAATTATAAAAAGATCTATATTTCTATCATACACTTATAAACAAATAGACCAAAATTCGAGCTAAATTCTTGAAGTAAACATTAACGAGTTGCGGTATTACCAAAAACGTTATAAATGTAGTATATACTCCCTAAGATAATCAGTGATAAGAATTTATTATGATAGGCAAGATACTTTTAAAGTATTAACGCGATGTACATACATGTGACCACGATTCTGTATTTGTTTATTTACCTTTTCTATGTTTATAGCTATTTTTTGGCAAACTTTCTACTCAATTGTCAATTTTCAACAATAAACATTGGCCGGAATTTAGTTAATTAATATGCGTATTTTAAAGTTATAACCACAGAGTATGTACATTATACAAAATAATATTTATATACATATATATGTCCGTGATAAATTTTTACAAATTAGGTCAATAAAAATATGGATTAAAAGTTAAATTTATATAAATATTTAAAAAAATATTACGGTACTGGTTCAGGGGACGCCTTTTTTTTTGCATTAACTATAGTCCCCCCTGCAAATATATTCCACTTTAATCACTGATAACATGTATTCCGGCTATCATTCCTGGTCTATTTGTTTATAAATCTATTACTTCTATAGTAGGTACTGAAAAATACAAAAATACAAATGCAAAGTTAGACAAGCAGAGTGCTATGATACGGAAAGTGTGGTTATGACCAAAACCCATAATAATATAAATCGACACAATGAAAAATTTCAAAGCGAAGTAGCTTACGATTATATTTAGTTATGTTAAAAAAAAGTTCTACGGTAAAATAATTCACGTCGACTACTGTAGATACTACAGATATTTTTGAATACTGTTTATTGGACAATATAATCAACAACATGATTACAATTTAATAACATTAATTTCAAATACTGTTTTTATGAAATTTAATTATTTTTAAATTTAAAAATTTCCAAGAATACAAATCTACATAATTAGAGCATGTTAATTTTTTGGGTTTTTACGACGTAGGTAGCAAGAAACTAAAACAGATCGCATTTGTTTACAATATACAATATACATATTTAGTATATGATTACACTTTATGAGTTTAATTGCAAATAATTATTATACAAATACATTCCATGAACCTTTCCTGCTTTAATAAAATACATTTTGACAGTTAAAAATTACATTTAAAACAATTGATCAAGCTATTACTAAAGCAACTACTATTTTTTTTATTTCTTAAACTAAAGCTTTCTAAGCATAAGTAGAAAATATGTATCAATATTTAGTTGAATATTTTAAATTTAGTAAAATTGGGTCTGATGGATTACGTAAAGGTGATGTGTTTTAATACCACTATTTCAAATACTGGTTAGTTTAAATTAAATTAAATATTATATTTTATATTTTAGGTTGAATCGGCGGTACGTGTGTTGTACTTGAACAATAGTTAGAAAAATATTTATACAAGACGATCATTTTTAGAAGCGTTTTTGATGATAAATTCAGTTCAAACTTTGGTCCAAATGTTTTATTTTTTCAAATTCAATTTCTATTTCCATTATACCATAATACCAAATCCTATTTCAATGATTTCAATAAGCATGGTCAAATACATATATATAGGTACTAACAAATTTAAACTCGGACTTCATGGTATTCAATACAGTGAAAAAATACAGTTTTACTGAATGTATTTTAACATTTTGTATGAACTCTTGCATAAAACTTATTATAGAACAGATTTTCGTGAATTAGTCAAACTAATATTTTTACACGATTTAAATACGATATAAATTTTAGTTTTATTGAAATACCGCCTGAACAAATAATTTAGAATACAAATAAGGATATGAAATAGTTTGTACTTTAAAAGTTTCAAATGATACTGCGGAACATACAATCAAATTAATCAAAGACTTTAATTGAAATATTGAATATGCTCAAAAAATTAAGAACAAAAACAGAATACTTACATTTTAAGTTATACTACCAGAAACGATTACAAGTATAGGTAATAATAAAATCACTATAGTGGAATAATTTTTTTTTGGCGTGTTTTATAATAAATATTAAACATGTTATTATACAGTTTATTATTAAATTTCATTTTTCATGAATTTAATTCAACAATTGTATGTAATTGTATATAATATATATAGTATATTAAGTATAAAGTACATATTATAGTAAGTATTTAGTATTATATGGAGTGATTATAACGAGATATTAATTAATAATTAAAAAATACCTGATATTTTAAAGAAAAACTTCATTTTTAACTTTGAGGGCTTAGGGGCACAAGTTAAATTCAACCAATCAATATAAAATTTTGTATACTTTATTTGTAAATATATTGGAACTAATTTAGGGGGATTAACTGGTAATATTTCAAAATTGAAACATAAGTACCAACTAAATGTACTAATATAAGGAATTAAAAAATGTGAATAAAAAAAGTAAAGGGGTGGTCTCCTCGTATCCGCTCATTTCGACCACTGCAGGATAAAAATAATTTTGAAAATGTTTGCTATTAAAAGCACTAAAATCCTCCATGTCTTTTGTATACCTACCTACATAAAACATATATTTGTTATGTATATATTGGGACTTATCTTGATAATTATTTACTTACCTGTTATTTTTTCTAGATAAATTATGATAAGTCATGTAAATAATTATCTTAAATCAATATCTAGATAAATATTTTATATTTATATTATATTAGATAATTTTTATAGATATATTTTTTTCAAGAAATATACAAAAATGATTTTAAGCAAATAGGTATATGCTCCAACTTAAAATATAATTGTTATTTATAATACACGATATAGGTACGTATTGGTTTATTGATTTTAATAAAGCATCTTAAAATGATAAAGAAAAAAAAATGTTTTTAAATTTAAAAATTATATTTTTTTTTTGATCTAAATAAAAATGAATTTGTCTTTTAGCCTTATCCAGATATAAATCCTTCTGGTTATCTTTATCTAGATACGTTTTTAGTTATCTATTCCTGACTGTTGAACTGCAGCAGTACCTAAACATATGTATAGGCAGTGGCGGATCTAAACTCATTTAACGGGGGAGGTGGGTGAATAGGTATAATTGGAAAATAAAGGGCTAATCCCCAATTGAAATATATTTTATACCTCTTAAAAAATGATTTGAATTTGAGAAAAACGCCAAGGAGAGGACGATCGAAATGTCGCACCCCTCTCCCTAAAAAAAAATCCGCCGCTGCAGCGTTATATAAGTAGGTAGGTGCTTATACGTGGATAAAAACGACGTATTAACCGTTTCGCTCCGAATCCATAATATAAGATGCGACTTTTTCACGAAATTTGAACTATAGGTACGTAAATGCTAATGGAAATAGATGAAATTTAATTTTTTTTTATTTGCCAGGTACTATATTATATTATGCGGATTGTTGAAATATTACCTATACCTACCTATACATATTCTTTGCGTTTATACGGGTTTTTTTTTTTTCACATTTAGAGTGGCGATCGGGTTACTTTTTACGCTTGTTGCGAACGATCCGGTACGATTCGGTTCACATATTGTATGAATACAAGTCCGTCGAAGCGTTGTTGACGGTGAGGGGAGGGGTCTTATAAAGCAAAACGTTTTTTTTTTCTCTCGCGACGCGTGCTGCAGCAGTCGCATACCAGTCAGTAGCCCATAGGTACGTGACGCGGTCGGTTGTGGTCGGCTGGTATGTATACACAGGCAGAGGTAAATATATACGTACACGAACGATAATGTAATATATCGCAATCATATAATAAAATATCATCGTCAGTATCATATAGTATCATGTAGCTGCCGATCGAGCGTATACATATTTCGAGTGGGCACCGAAGTTTTGGACCCGAATAAAAAAAAAAACGTCATTTACACGCCATCGTAATATTATTATCATCATATCACGTATATGATAAATCGTGTACGAAAAACGCGGTTTCCCGACGGAATACTACGCGCAGACGAGTTTGGTGACGAATGGCGTTGAAAACCATTGCGGTATAATACAGAATAGGTAATATGCTGTTGTCCGCGCGTATACCGTAACCGTACGAATCGCGTATTGGATCCCAAAAACCGGCGTCCCGAGAATCTGGAAAATCCCGAGTCGCTGCGTCGCATGTGGTCGTACCACGCGGGGAACGGAGGTTGCAGTTCCGAGACGTTCCGTCGTATGGTAAGCGTTATTCGAAAAATATAATACATATATTGTATATTATATTAAATATATAATAATTTTATAAAAAAAATATATATTCGAGAAATATGTACAATACTGTCCGAAATAAATAATTATATATATATATATATACCGATCGTTGGCACGTCATGATATTTTGTGTCGGTAAACGAGTTTTTTGAGTTTTGTTTTCATATTTTTACTTTACGTTTTACGAGCGCGCGATGCGTGCCGCGCGTGTTAACGGCCAACTGACGACGGTTGTGAGGTTTACTCCGAAAAACTGATGGAAAAAAACAAAATCAAAGTGGATCCGATCGGATAGGGTGTTTAGGCGCATATATTGTACATTTGGTCTATTAAATCTTTGAAATGTAAATAACCAAGAAAATGGTCGTCGAATTTTTTCCAATATTTTTCTGACTAAATTCCGAAATACTCCATTGAAATTGCACCTTTGGTATTACTGGCATCCCTGGCACATGCCAGCTTGATAGGCCCTCGGACCGGCCCTGACGGTCGATATTATAACTTTAGACGTTATATATATAAATATATATATAACGTATATATAATATATATAAATAACTTTAGACGTTATACCCAGTGGCGTACGCAGATGGGAGGATAAGGGGCTGAGGCCCCCCCATTGCCAGTATAATTTTACTTTTTTTACGTTTCATATTATCAATGTTATATATTATATATATACAGTGACGTATTTTTAACTTTTTTTCTGGTGTGTGGGTCTAAATATATTGAAAACCAATCATTAATATAATGATATTTACATGAATTTTCAGTACCCTTGGGTCCCCTCATCATAAATACGCCACTATATATATTATATATACATTATAATATATATTTTTAACAGTATCAATTTTTTATAACAAAAATAGCTACTAAATATACTCAAATAGACAAATAGCACCTACTTTATTCTTACATGCATAATCTTGTGTCTACTGATTACTCATTTATTTTCAAGTCCTTCCCATTAAAAAATCCTGCGTACGCCACTAGTTATACCTATGTATAATAATCTATATAGATAATTTACCGAATCGATAAAATATTTACGCGATTTACGAAAAAAGTACTTAAAGAAAAACAAAATAATACTATACTTAATTTTAAACTTATAGTCACCAAACGTAAACATTTTGATTAATATGATCGATATGAATCAAATGATTCGATTTAAAATCGTATTCGTACAGTAAGGTACCTATAAAACTATATTTCATTAATTCTCTATATATTTTACCGAATGCAATTTTACGATTGCATTTCAGCGGTGCATCCAAGATGGTGGACTTCGGGGTCCTGATCCCTTTCTCCATATGACACATGAAAAAATAGCCAGGGTTTCAAATAGAAAAAAATATTTCGGTTTTGATTTCCATTTTGGTTGTCGGGTTTCCATTTTTTTCGGTTTCGATTTCAATTTCTAATACCATTTTCAATTTTTTCGGTTTTAATTTGTACTTATACAATACCGTTATCAAGTTTTTATGGTTTAAATATTGATTTTGATTTCGATTTTGTAAGAATCTTATATCCAATGGTGGTTTTAATTTAGACCTTTGCTAACACTTTTTTTTTATGAAACACTAAATTTAAAAATAATAATAATACCTATACAATATATAACAATAATTGTCATTTTAAATTATAAAAAGTTTTTCTTTTACTTGTTTAAATAACAATTTTTATAATGAACCATGGAGTTTTAGATTCAGGTTTTAATATCTAAAACTAGATACTATAATTACCTATAATGACACGAAAATCTTAAAACAAATGGTATAAAACTGTTGTTAAAATTTTCAATTTTAATCACATTAATTTTACCTAATACTAAAATATGCGGGATGCAATATTAATGCCCACCGAAAAAAACCTGCAGGTTTTAAGTTAATAATATAAAACCATATATTTTTGGTATCAATTTTGATTTACAATACTATATTTGATTTTTTAGTTTTAATTATATTTGCTACCTATATACCTACTATCATTATCCGTTTTTTTGGTTTCGAGTTTAATTTTCAATGCTGTTATTTCGGGTTTGATTTTTATTTGCAATAGGTACCTTAAGGTTTTTATACGGTTATAATCTCCATTTTGATTTTTAAAGGGTTTTATCCGATACACATGTTGCCGTTTTCGATACATACGTACCGGTTTCTAGCCCTGGTAATCGTAAGAAATCAATAGAATCGAAATATATATATATATATATTCTGATTTGAAGATTGGATTTCACACTATAAAATATTTTTTCATACATTTCTTAATTGATATATAAAGCGTTAAAAGGGATAAAAGTGGTTTACTATAATTTTTCTTGGACCCCCTTGGGAAAATTCTGGTTGCACCTCTGTTGCACAATGCATTCCATCAAATTGTCGAACGAAGCATAATATTTTATAATAATTTAAGATAAGTTTCAATTAAATTTAACCCAAACAGTTAATTTTTGGTATACGCGCTGAAGATGACAACGTAGTTGTTGAAATACGTATATGCAAAATAAAAGTGTATAATATCGTGACTTCGATATATATATATATACTTCGATCGTATATAATATAATAATTTTAATTTTCAATTTGTTTTTCTCTTCGGTGGATCGGGTAATTTCGGTTTAAATCATACGGAACATCAATATGCTGAAAATGTACAGGTATATTCATACACACGCATGCATATATATAATCTACACAGGGTCTTAGATCTTGATCCTCCTAGGAATAAGCTATAGAACATATAAATATATATTACTACCACTATATTATTGTTTGTATTCTGTACACTGTATAGTTATAATATAGGTATTTATAGCTGTCCACTGGAAAAAAATATGTTCCGCGAGTGCATTTGGGCGTGTTTAACTAAACACGATTGTAAACCGTATCGCTCGGGGTGACGTGCACAGACAATATCGCAGTTATAATATAGTTTTTATTCGACGTTTGTTTATTTGAATTAAAATCCCATCCGTGTTAAATATTTGTACACCTATGTGTGAGAAATGAATGCATGCGTCGACAGCTTGCTTCACGAACAAAGTATTCAATTCAGTCTTCACCTATTACCTATATGATTTATATTACCAATAATTTTACACAAACATTCGTGTTGTTTTCAACACGAAATTCACTGAAAATCCATATTAAGTGGTAATATTCATTTATGAAGTTGTGTTTTATTCGAATAAAAGTATAGGTATATTGAAACAGATTTTCTATAATATTCAATAAACAATATAATTTTAAATACTTTTAAAATGTACGAAGGTGCCCTTAAAACATTTTTTATCATATATATATTTATGTTCTTATACTAAAAAATATGCTAAATATAAATTATACAAAACTAAACAACTCAACCGATTATAATTTGGTCTGTTTTTGATTTGCCACTATATAATGTCATATAATTTTATATCCTCGCGGTTTGATCATTCCAAGTCAATTATAAACCATTTATTTAATCATTTAGCTAAATACGAGGGTTTTATTTTTTTAAAATAATCACACATAGAAAGCTCGAAACCTAACACACTCGAAGATATGCGTGTGAATCTTCTTATTTCTTGAAGTAAAACTAACTTGAGTTTTGAAAATTATTGGTACTACAATATTTGTATGATATTATATTATTCTATATCATCGAAAATTCATATTTTACATAATCAATAATAATGCAATAGGTTATATTAACAGTTCTAATACTCGTAGTTTATATTCATCAGCCATCACAATCTCCATCGTGACTGAATAATATAATTTTAATTACCTATATATTTTTTTGAAAACAAATTCAAATCCTATAGCCTATAGGTATTGTTTAAACAATAAAGTATTCGAAATTCGAATTATTTTAGAATATTTTTTGCATTATTCGGATAATGTTTAAAAATAAATAGAATTTAAATGAATAAAATTCGAATAATGTCTTCAATATTATCTCAGAGAAGTATTCAAATGTATATATGACATATGTATTTTAAATAATATTTTCTCCGTTATGCATATATTTAAATAAATAATATTCGGTATACTTTTAAGAATAGCATATTTTTTACAAAACTAACATTAATTAATGATAATGCATTTGATCAATATTTGAGTTTATAAAATTGGGAAAATTATGTAATTTAATAGATCATTGGTACCTATTTTACCATTTTTTTTTTTTACACATATAGAAACTATATGATTAAAGATTTTACTGCTTCGAACTTATACATGAGTATACTAATCAGTAGACTGTAGTAATATTGTTTTCTCAAATAATCCGTCGTTCTTTTTAAACTAATGATCAAACTGTCATCATTATCGTGTATCTTCACTTATTTATCCAACTTAAATAAAAATAAATAAATAAGTAAATGATTTTTTTCGATGTAAATAATTATAATTATTATTATTAAATAATGTAATTATTAATTTCACATAGTACGAGGGGAAACTCAGTAGATACTAGATAGGTACTCGTATATATTATAATATAGTGTATTTGGTAACTATTTCGTTTAACAATAAATTGTAGACGAACAAAATATACATGAAATATAATAATCGTAACAGACAAACTGCAGTAATGACTAGGGCATAAGACTCGTAACTCTAATGAATCACAAAATATGCAAACATATATGAATATGAAAACACTTAAAATTAATTTTTAATCTTCTTATTCTCCTCCTCTCCCAATTGATTTTTAATAATATTTTGATTTATCGGATATTTGGGTTGGGTGCGATTCACCTTAATCCAATTTATTAACTTATTAATAAATTGTATTAACCACTATTGCTGGCACAGCTATACGGATTTCACAAAATAACGCATATAAGTACAAAGTCGTCTATCTAGAGAAATTTAGGGGGGGGGAGGAGTGAACTTCATAAATCTACATATGAGATATTTTATTTTATAAATGTTTATAATGCATTATATAACAGTAAAAATATATATTTATAATTTATAATATACATATATATATATATATAATTATAATTTACATATACCTATGTTATATATAATGTATATTATACATTATAGTACGTGCATGTAAAACATTTGTATATAATTCAAAAATAATACATCAATATCAATAAAAAATCAACATATAATTTTAACCAAAATTGATACAATTTTTCATTAAATAGAAAATGTAATAAAATATTGATCATATAGTTGAAGCTTATAAGTAAAATGTACACATAATATATTTATATAAAATAATAATATATAGTATAATATATTGAATTAATTACCTAAATTACCTTATTGCTTAGAAACGTTTCAAACTCATGTATCTGGTACTATCAATTTTATTATTCCAACATTTCCGAACATTAGAAATTCGTACGGTGGATCTGAATATACCAATTCCAAAATATTTCTTGAGTTAATGAAATGGTATTATTTATGTATGTTTGGTGTGAAAATAGTCATGACCCTATTTTAGTATTATCATACATTACACCGGTAAAAAAATATGAAAAACAATCAGTAGGAGTCTTTGAATTTGTCAAGTATATCAGATGGGAGTAAAACCGGATGAAAATTTGAAAGTGATTTATCTGTGCAAAAGTTCCCCTTTTCTCATTTTATTGATTACTATCGTAATCGATTTTAAATCAATATTTAATTATTTACAACAAGAAATCACAAATTGTGTTGTTTGTATCATAAGTGATCTAGCGTGCAGTATAGGGTTAATGCGCAATAATGCAATAAATTAAATGTATTTTTTTAATGCAATAACTGCACTGCCATAGGTATAAAAGAAATAAATCATTGCATATAACTGAAAATTATGCTTTATTATATATATATTATCGAGGCCACCATAATTTGCTCGGTTTTTTTGAAAAAAGATTTTTTTTTAATTTAATAGAAATTCAGCAATTTTCTTTTGGCCATTGAATATACCTACGTCACAAAATCAAATACACGACAGATAACAGCAAAAACTTATAAGAAATTCTTAGTTTTTTATATACAAATGTAAAATTTTATCTAATTCTCAAATATTCATTAGGAAAACAAATGTAATATGGGAAGGAAACTTGGGCGAACATTTGCGTATAATAGCATAAATAAATAATAGCCCATATAGGTGAACATGCATAGTATGTAGTATAAAATAAAATTTAACTAGAAAATATACGATAAGCACGGCGCGTGCAGTCTATTTACAAATTAAACATAAAAAATGCGAATTTTTAATGTTTGATTTTTAAACAAATAATGTATAAATATTATAGCATCTACTAGGTTTAATAATTTAAAAATTTAAAATAAATTATTTTTACAGTAAGTAAGAAAAATCCAGGTGGGACATATCGCTCTCCCTTTTGCACCTCCCCTTCCCAATGAATGCCCATGCTTGAACGTGTCCGTGTTGATTAGATTATATATATTCATAAAATTCTCATTTTTTTTAAATTCATAAAATATTCAACAAAAATAGTTTTTAAAAAATGACGAATGTGCCCTAAATGTAAAAAAAGGTAAAACAAAATATGTATATTTATATGGAAAATAAAATTACGTATTTTGCTTCGTCCAAACATAAAACGTATTTATTTTTTACTCATCTATATTTTGTGACCGTGTAAAATAAATATGCAAATGCTACAAATCCTCTGCTCTATAGTTTTGACTTGTGGCCTATAGTAATATTAACCTTAATATAATAACATGCATAGATACTTGTCTATATAGTTAATAATAATATATTATGGTCGATTATTCACTTTTTATTGTCAATTATTAGAGTTATTAGTGTCTATTAATTATTACAATAGATAAAATAGTGCGAGTAAAATTAATTTAATAGTGCGATATTTGATGAGCTTTTGTATATATTCATATATTCGTATATAAACTATCGAGAATGTTCGTCAAAAGGTACTAGGATAATTATAATTACATCGAGAATTCGTATTTAAATCTATCTGGAATACGCATTATGTCTATCTATATATCTATATGTATATTGTATATTGTATATGTATAGTGTATATACCTATATTTTCATCTAACGATTAATGAATTTTTTGTTAGTAACTTGCAACACACGTGCACGACGAAATACACCACTTGTTTACACACAGAAAATATGTAATTAAAAAAATGTTTATGCGCCTATATCTGATAACGTGTATTCATTTTGGTTATGGCTGCATTTTGTCTCATAATAATTAATTACACTCGGACTTTAATATACATTTTTAAATAATGACATAACGGGTTTTTAGTGATTAATGATTTATAATAAAGTGAATACTTCAATTTCTCAAGTCAATATAGAAAATGTCAATTTTAAATACGATTACGAGTATTTTAACGCGATTTTTACCATAACTGTATTATTATATTATATACTCATGATTTGTAAATATTATTGTAATGATTTTAAAACAATAAATTTGAATATAATTTATTGTTATTTATATTATAATATAATACAAACCATATAATATTTAATAAAATTATATTCCATAATACGCCCGATAGATAAAAAAAAAAAAAAAACAATAATGACTATGTCATTTTTGAAATACTTTAGCCTTGTCATACCTTACAAAGGATAGCATTAGATAACACTTAGAATACTAATATATAGCGTACCTATAGGTACCATCTCCATTGTCATCGCTGATTCTTCCGGATTATAAATAGTTGATTATTTTTGTGATTAATATTTCACTCACAATCTGAAATTTTCATTATGATTTATGACTAGTACATAAAATCCATTTATATTATATTTTTAAGTACCCATGATATTGTATTTAGTATATTCACACAGAATTATTCAGACGAGACAACATCTACATACTTAGAATTGATCTTAAACGTTATATTAAATATGAACTGTACAAATTTTTGTCAATAACAAAAAATTATATTCTCAAAATGTTTTAACGTTTCATTTATAAATACGAATACGAATACGTGTTGGCATAATAGATACGTTGGTTTTCAAGAAAGTTGAAAACTAAAAAATAAATATATAATTTCGTTTGTATTTTTTTCATGTCTCTTTCTCTCACTCTCTCTCTCTCTATATATATATATATATATATATCATAGTATATTATACTTCAATTGTTATTTTTTTAGGATATGGTTAATTTGTCAAAGAAACCAAATAGTATTTCATAGATATTATCTGAATATTCATTACTGTCAAATGGTAAGATATACATATACCTTTAAATAGTAGATACTCGATTTTTTTTTTTTATTGCTTTACGTACCTACATTAATGTGTTGCCATATAGTTACATAATTAATATTAGGTACATAGGTACTTAATCATTATAATCACATTAGGATTATACTAATGTATTGTGCGTGTATACTTATATTTAACCACATCTAATTTTAGTTTTATATAAGTTATAATAAATAAATAAATAAATAAATAAATAATAATTATGAAATAAATCAATTTATTATGATTATACGAAATCGCGATCACAACATTATATATAGGTTTAAAGTAAATACAATAATTACAACTATTATTAAACTTTGAACACATTACAATGGATTACAATGGTTATTTTTTTATACCGTAGTCCATCAGATTACATCGATAAATCAAAACAATAAAATTGTTGAACCGTAAATATGATTGCCATAGAAATCAATGAAAAAAAAATCGTTCAGATACAGATGGTGGAAGTTAATTTTTCGTCTGTGCAGGTTAATTAATCGTCCATTTAGTCCTCGGATTGAATAGTGTATTATAATTATTATTTTAAATTTTAAATCAAAAATCAATCATTTCATTTGAAAGACGACACTGACCATAGTTTAGTATAATATTGTTAAAAAAAGATAATCTTAACTTTATTTGTTATTTTGCCATTTCTTCGGCATTATAAAATAATTCTATTATTAAAAGTAGGTTTCTTCACGCTTAAGAAAACTATAGGTACCAGGAAACCGGAAAATTACCTCTTTAATGTATTTAAAACCGATGTGCTCTTAAAAAAACTCTGAACCCCAAAATCCCTGTTCGACTCTTTCCACCCAAATATACAGACACGTATACAGGCATGAAAAAATGTATCATGTTCAGCCGAGTTAGTAGATATAGGGGATGGAAGCATTGGAGGAAGGTTACTGTAGGTAGTGGATGTATTGAATTTGAAATCATTGATATACTATAGTTTTTTCTTACGCATTAAGAAACTACTGAAAAATAATCGAAAAATGAACTCTTCATATAAAACTACCATTTAGATGAAATTTACTTTCAGAAAAGTCCTGTGAATAAAACTAGAAAATCCCTTGTTCCACTCAGAAACCCTCGCACCCTCGCTAAAATGTTTATAGTATAATAGGTTACTAAGGTATACCTACAGTTATTTAATATAATGATCTATAATATGATCAATATTCATTGTTCTTGGGGGTAATCGAGACGAAATTGTTTGGTATTTTAGTGTTTACGTTAGCGATTTTAACGAATGTATAGAATGGATATTTAGTGAATTCGCCACCGGTCGAGCACGTGTAACGTTTTGCGTTTCAAAATTAAAATGAAACGCTCGAGTAACGTTACAAAAACTATAAAAGTAATTTAGGTAATATTCAATGATTAAAAGTTCTCAAGATTTAGAATATGCCATTTTCTATTGGTTGTAATGGCTTCCACAATTATTACTTTTAAAAAGTTTGTTTACTTATATCCACGTGACAGTATTCAAAAATTTGTTGACGATGATTTTTAATTTAGGCATTCGAAAAATTTTCAAGAACTATTCTTCAAATAATCAATGTTTTATTAATGTAAATGAAATTAATTTCATAAACACATAATTGACTTTTGCATCAAATAAGACTACGCTTTCAGCCTACAGTAACATTTTATGGGACCATCTTGACGATAAACCCTCGTATCGCAAAATGCTATCAGTGCACTTTTCACGCTATTATATATACTCCACGTTTACTCTACCTTACTGTACTTATAATTAATTAAAATGGTTATTAAAAAAATATAGTTATATGCCTGTAGATTATTTTATAGAATATTATTTATTCTTTAAAATGCCAAAGGCGTACACGAAAATAATTTTAAAATCATAACAAAAAATACGTTTAAATACGCATTATAATTTAGTTCCTTGAGTTAAAGATGTTATTGAGATAGTGGAATATTTATGGGGGCTAGGAGAAGGAGTGATACAAAACCAAAGATATGAAAAGGTAAACTACATTAATCATATTTCAATATCACTGTTGTAGCCTGCTGGTTACATAGATAATAATGTTTAGTTTTTTTTTTTTATTACCTATATAAACTACTAGACACGAAATTAAGATATTGAAGTGTAGATACAGATTAACCATACGAAAAAACAAGTAAATTATTATTTACGTTAAGGGGGGGGGCGTTCAAGTATTACGTCAGTACATTTTTGGCCTTTTTACACCCTCCTCCTTCTTATCAGCAAATGTCAGATCCCCTACTTTATTATGTCAGCATATGTCTGACGACCCTCCTCTATTAAATAATAAAGAAAAAAATTTCCGAATTTTATATGAATTAATTAAAAATAAATGAAAAATTTTGTTACATATTTTGAATTTTATTTTATGTATTTTGATAATAATAAGTACATATTTTTATTTTTTTTATTACTGCTGATGTCAGCATGGTTCTACCTCCCCCCACATCCCCCTTGTTAGTAAATTTAAACACGCGACAGATCCTCCCCTCTCTCCCTAGGCGCTTACTTAATACTTGAACGTCCCTTTATTGAATTATTGAATTATTTATTATTGCATAATTTGTTTTATAATATTAGCCTATATAGAACATAAATCGTGTTAATTATTGGTAGGTATAGTTAAATAAATTGTATTTAAACGAATAAAATTATATCATATAATTGATAATAAATTATAATTTAATACCAACATATTTAACTTATAGTCATATATTAATTACTAATATAGATTATAGACATTAGGCATCTATATTGAAATATTATTAATACAATAAATACAAATAATGAATATGAGCTCAATTCATATTTTATACTTACCTACAAATTAAGATTTATCAACGATAGTGTTTTTTATATACCCGTCGTTTTTACTCCATCTCTCTCTTTCTTTTTCTCTCTCTCTTTAAAAAAACAAAATTCAAGATAATAATGGAATCATAGTACAAAAAAAAAAAATAATAATAATAAACATTTTTTCATATACAATTGTTATCTATTTTTTTCATAAATAAGTGCCTATAAACATAATATTATTATATAATACGTTGTTTATATTTTTGTCCTCAGTTGGGTACAATTTAAAAGTGCTCAAACCTATTTTTATTATATTTTCAAATCAAAACTTTCTATTATTGTACTTAATATTTTCGTTTGAACTTTACTAAATATTATTGTAAATATATATTATCTACGTGAAGTATAATATTAAACATTTGATTAATTAGACGGACCTTATCGCTGCCTTGTATTTATCAGATTAAAAATAAAAACAAAATAGAAGATAATGTTTTTTTTGTTTGTATAAATAATAATTATTTCATCATGAATAGAGTTGTCGTGACGTATTTTATATTTTAATCTTAATTGGATTAAACGTTTATCGTAAATAAATTGGTCAATATCTACCGACATGCCTAATAAATACATTTCAAAAACATTTTCCTTTCCGAATTTAAACTATCGTGAGACGCGACTCCAATTCGACGCTATGTCGTTTTAATATAATTGTAGGTACATTTTTGACTTGTTAATTTTGTTTTTAACAAATGTATTGTATAAAATTCGTTCACACGTACTAATTAGGGCACATAAGTATAATTTCTAGAAGATTATGAGTGATATTATGACGTTAGAGCATGCATGTCGGGCCTTGAATTGGCATATATTACTACTCAGTTATGTATACAAAGTCTATAGGGACAACCCGTGACTAGTATTAGTAATAATTATAAAACCGTACTTAGTATTTTTTTCTTCCACTCGAGTTGGAATACATAATATTTTGTATACTAATTATAATTTTTTTCTTTTTTTTTTTCAAATATAGGTACGTTTTGGAAATGCAAAAAATGTATAAATATTCGTTTAAAAAAATAACAAATCAAAATACAAACAAATAAAATTCAAAAAACAAACCATGGTGGTGAGACAATATTTGAAAAAAATCTTGAAGTAGGCAAATAAGTATTTTGTTTTTAAAATAATACATAGGTATATTCAATTATTATAACAAAGCTACATTAAGATTACATATAAAAAGAGTTCCGAGTCGTAATGAGAATATTGTGTGTCCAAACTATAATCATTTATATTTCAAAAATATTTATATACGTATAATACCTACTATAATTAAACAATTGTTATTCATTCATATGCCCACCTATAATTATTATGAAAACACAATTATTTTTTGTTAATAATCTCATTTTTTCAAACTAATTCTTTATTTTATGTGTAGAAAATTTAATATGCCCGGACAACTCTCTGTGTGGCCCGTATGCATTTTCAGTGTCAGTAAACCAGAAATTGGATGCATCAAGAATTCTAATTCTTCCTCCAAAAGGTATTTTTCAATTTTTTCTCTATAATTTATTGTTTTAAACTTATATTTTTTAAATGAATAATATAGATATGCCTATGTGTTAATGCTTAAAACTAAATACAAATGATAGTATTAGAGCTTATATATTTCAAGGTAGACACGTAATTTAATTTATAAATTTAAAAAAAGAAAACGATGATGTTATATAAAATAAAATTCAACACTTTGCACCCATAAATGTTAAAAATCGAAAATTCAAATAAACCTCATGTTATATAACTATTATGACCCGGAACCCGAAACCCGGGAACCTAAATAATAAAGTATTCGTTGGAAAAAGAATACTTATAATATTAATTATTATTATTATCTAAAGTCCCATAAGTTTTTAAAATGGATACCCTAATAAAATCCTGGCTACCTGTCTGTATTGAAGTACTATATAATATGAAGTTATAAAAACTTCTTAAAAAAATGAACGATGCAGTGCCGTTGCCAGAGTGACACTGCAGGGGGCAATTGTCCCCTAGAAATGTTTTTGAATTATTTTGAATTTTATTTATTTATTTGATTAGTTTTGACCGACAAATTTATAAAAGTCAGGGGTGGTAACGTTTTATGGGTGGACATTTTAAAGGGAAGGAATTTTTTTTATATAGCCAGTATCTAAAAAAAAAATTAGCTATATAGTGACTATAAAAATCTTTTTTTTTGGGTTTCAAACTTTTTTTCTGGTCACTTTTGACCCGACCCAAAAATATTCGACGATCAAAACTAACAATAAGGTTATCGACTTTTGAGTGCTTCTCCCCTCCCAAAAAAAAAAAAAATATGTTTATTATTTCTGGATATGGTATTGAAATGATATAAATATACAATATAGATATAACTTATAACATTCATTAGTACATGCTTAATTAAATTGTGTTAGCAGGCACGTAGTCATGGGGGGCCGAGGGGGTCAGGCCCACAAGAAAATTCAGTGACCCCGAGTTGGCCCCCTCAGTTTTTTTTATCTAGTCCTTTGAAGTTTGAAATATTATAGAATAGATATAAGAAACAGATTTTATTTTATCTGTAAATTTAGTATTAAGAGGATGTTACACTCGCATTTGTTGTCTCTGTCTATCTAACAGATAATATACAAAATCACACTACGCAGAATTGAAATTTTGGCGTTTAGGTTAAATTTAGAGTATAAACACCTATTACAAAATTTAAAGCGAGAAATATTTTCGAGTGAAACTCATGAGCATTTTGTAAAATGTCGTCTGACGAAAAAGTTAAAGCTATTTAAAAATATCAAAAACTAAAAATGCCGTAAGTTTTTTTTTCTGACAATATTTTACAAAAAGCCCATGAGGTTTACTCGAAATTATTCTTCTCGTTAAATTTTATAATAGGTGTTTAAGCTCTAAATCTAACCAAAATGCCATAATTTCAATTTTGCGTTGTATAATTTTGCTATATTGCCAATTAGATGGACGGAGACAGAAAATACGGGTATAGCATCCTCTTAAGCCATTGTAACTTACCTATGAAATTTAAGTAAAAAAATCGATTACAAAAATTGTTGGATATATTTAATAAGTGGAATAAGTATGTTGTAAAAAAAGTGTGTTGACATTCCTCGCAGAAAATAAGTGTGCGCCATTGCCTATAATATGTAGGTATACCTATTGTATTTTTAAAATTGTTTTTTTTTTTATGCTCCTCTTACAATAAATTTGGAAAATCGTTATTTTCACGGGTTCCTGACCAGCTGACACCTAGTAAAGTTTTAATTTTAAAATTGATTAATTTTGGAAAAACGATTTATATGCGTTTTCTAATCATATTGCAATAATATTTCCATAAGCATATGTATTATCCTAAAAAGTTTGACGTTAAGAGGACGTCACACTGAAGATTTTCTACGGTAAAAACATATTTACGCAAAACAAATTAAATGATCTTTTAAGTTAATAAAATTGATAGGAAACAAAAATTTTGAAAAAAAAAAAAACAGAAATTTTGGAGAAAATCATCGACGTTTTTTCAAATAATATGTTTGAATAAAACTACAGTGCCATAAAAATGGGGGGAAAAAATAGTATTTTGTACCTTTGATAACGAGCTTAATATTTAGAAAATTATAAAACCCTAATGAGGTTATCTCTGAAATTTTATCATCTACAAATTTTATAATAAGTGTTATAACTTTAAAAAGCGTGATTACACCACAATAAAAATAATACTGACACAGGTACCTACTATTTTTTAATCACTTTTAAATTATATTCAAAATAATAAATATTCTTTGATTGTTAGATTTATCTATTACTTAAAATATCTAAAAAATTTGCGCATACATGACCCCTCCAAAATGGGGTGTGCGACATTATTTGAAAATGTTCCGTGATTGAACAGACAACTGCAGAAGAATACAAATGATTTATGTTTATTCAGCTGACAGCACTGACTCGTGAACCGTGATCGTAGTCTACGTGTCTGTTATCAAAATTTAAAATATTCGATCAAACTAAAAACAAACTAATATTTTTCTTATTAACATTTTAAATTTATTGTATTATTAACATATTCGTATGTTTAAACGTCCCTTATAATTATTGTTCCGGATACGAATACGGTACAATGGAAAATTTATACCATCAAACAAATAGACTGATATTAGAAACACAAGAATTATTCCACAGATTGGAAAGTTCAAAATCTGAACTCGTTGAAGCAGATGTACAATCTAAAATACTAACCATTTCGAAGTAATATGAATACAATATTCTTGATTTTTTTTTTTTTTTATCTAAAACATTAAATCTTATTTAGAAATTGTGAACAGCTTAATATTCTCGTGCATAAAGAACCTGTTTCCAGACGTAACAATGCTAAACTACGTGTAGATCAACTCAAATATGATTACCAACACTTACAAGTTAATACAATATATTATATTAAACAACATATAAAATGTATATTAATCTTTGTATATTTATGCATTTAGTCAGCATTAAAAACCCACCAACAAAATCAAATGAGGAGATTGAGAGTTGAGCAGGAACGCGAAGAACTGTTAAATCGAAGGTTTACCAGAAATACAGATGTGAATGATACTACAATTTTAATTGATAGTTCCATACAACATCAAAACTCACTACAGGTACCTTAAATTATGGTTAAATATTATAAAAATGATGAACTTATTATATTATTTACTTAGGGAGCCAATCGAGGCGTAGATGATTTATTAGGATCCGGTGTCAGTATATTACAAAGTTTACGTGAACAACGTGATCGATTGACAGGCACACGAAATCGTTTGACTGGAATTTTTGGTTCACTTAGGCTTTCCAACACAACTATGAAATACATTGAAAAGAGATTAAAAGAAGATAGGTACATACTCTATGGAGGAATGGCACTCACAATTCTAGTTATAATTATAGTTATGATGTATTTCAGTTAAAAACCAAATATTTTTTATTTTGGTGAGTTAACATACCTACCTATTAAGATTAATTGTTACTAAATTATTAGTATATGTACTAAAATTCATTTTAAAATATTTATCTATTAATGCATTTATTTAATGTATACAATTTATAAATGAAATGTTATTACATTATAAACTAAATATTATAAATTATTAAATAAATATTTTTTGGATATTTAGGATTATTTAATATAAAATTAAAACAATAATATCTTTGTTAAATTGGATACACATGACCGAACAAAATGACAAATGCATTCGCTGAATATGTTGAATAGACTCGCATGGCAATCTGACCACTTTGGGAGTAGCTCGAATAACCACACTATAAGTGTGTACCCACCTTGAAAATTATACTGTATCTAATGTCAAAATTAATTAATAGCCATATGTACAAATATTAGAGTAAGATAACTTACATAATTTTCAATTTTACCAGTAATGAAATGACTGTTCATTGTTGCAAATAAGCAGTGTCAAAGTAATGTTAGTGAAAACTTTTTAAAATGAATTAAAGACTAATTGTGATATTTGATAAATATTAAGTAAACAGCAATTAATTAAAAACGGCTAAACTGGATAAATAACTATTTAGTGTCATTGATTATATATTTTAGATGATTGCTCACTGGCCTGTAATTTTGGTGAAATAGAATTTAATATTTAGTTATGATCGACAATGTTGGTAGTCGACAGTTGACTATGACAGGGTGATTTTTTTTATCATGGCCATATCTTGAAAAGTATAAATATTTGTAAAAAAAATTTTAAAAAGTTATTTGTGTACCTATTTTATTTTTTTCTATAATTTTAAGTTTTTATACATCTCCCTTATTTGTTAAAACTATATTTATGTTAGATTATTATAGTATTATCCATATATATTATATGTTCTCCACTTCTTCATGTCTTAAATTTGAACCCTTGTTAATTGGGTAATTTGATTCATCTGATTTAAAAAATTATAACATGAAAATTCTTATAAAAATTAATTTAAATTTAAATCATAGATTGTCATTTGAAAATTGAAAGTTTATATGGTTTTAACAAATAAGGGAGGGGGATAAAAAAATTAAAAATATGAAAAATATAGAATAAAGTAAACAAATCTTTCTAAAAAAAAATTCATAAAAATTATTTATACTTCCAGATATAAAGTATAAAAATCACCTTGTACATACAATATATTCTGTGGTTACATTGCTATAGTCACGGTATATACACTACGCTAATTAAAGATGACTGTTAAAAATAGAAGTAGGTAGTACAGTATGGGGCAGTGAAATGGAAAGATTTACTACTGAAAAACAAAATACTTTTTTTTTTTTATCAATTTATTAGTAACAATTTAAGTACTTATAAGTTGTAATTATGTTCAATTTCAGTTTTAGAACAAAATTTAGCCTATATTCCAACTCAAAATTGTTTATGATGTTTGTGGGCATATTCATGGGTATTGCAGTCATTTATCATTAAATTTGCTCATTTAATGCATCAATTATCATGGGAAAAACAATTTCAGACATTTTCCTATAGGGGTACTACGAAGTATGTATTTAAGCTGAATTGGGCCATTCATGCCATAAAAAAAGCAAATTTAACAACAAGTGACTGCAATTCCCATGAATATGCTAAGAAATGTCATGAACAGTTTCACGTCTGAATGAAGACCATCGGATAAATATTTGTTCCAAAACTAAAATTTAACATAATTTCATCTTTTTTAGTATTTAGTTTGTCACTAATAATTAATAAATTGATAAATATATATATATATTGTAGTTTTTCAGTACCTACCTAAGTAGTTCAGAATCTTCCCATAAATATGGATTAAAATAATACTATTACCTGAAAGATCAATCAATGGTATTTATAATTTACATGTAATAATTATTTGATGGCTACTAAATCTAGTATAGTATAATTAATATCTTAACTTAAAATTATATTTATTAAATAAAAATTTAAGTATATTGTTAATTTACCATTAATTTTAACTATGTGAGATAAATTATTTATTATTCAGGTACTTTAGAATATTAAATGTCAATATTTGTCTGAAATAAAAATGAACATGTTTACATACAAGTATATAATAAGTGATTTTAGTTTTCATAGTAACAATATTTTGATTTGTAATGTAGCCATTATCATAAGTGCAAATTTGTTCAGATTGATGGGGGAGGAGCTTCAGCTCCAAACATTTACACATCACAATTTTAGTACTATATAGATAGAAATTTGAATTGAGAAGGGGGGCTAATTTGAATTTCCTATGATTTTCGCTCATGGTCATTATTAAAATAAACATAACTTCACCAAGTCACTGATTCATTTCTCTGGAAAAATGGATAGTCTACTATTCAGTATCTATCAACACAAATATATTTTGTTTTATTAGTCAAACAATTAATATCCCATCCCTTAAACATCCTAGACAAAATATTAATATTATAATTTTTAATTTTGTTATAACTTCTCATAAAATAATCATTTGATATTACAGTTTTTTTTTCCTATTTAAAATCTTTATAATAGATTTTACTAACATGAAACATATTATTTTTTATCTTTACTTCTATGTTATAATACTCAAAATGATTTTAATTTGACACATAAATTATAATTATAAAACAATCTTGTTGTAAGATAAAACTACAACCAATTTTGTTTTATACAATTATGTTTGTCTAGTTATTAATATTATATGTTCCAACTATACTTTGAGTTATTCTTCAATAACAAATAAGTTATAATAATCTATTATAGTAATGTTATAGTTTAATACAAAAATAATTTAAACAGAAATAATCGATTTTACTAATATAATTTCTGTTATATTATTTAGTATTGTAACAGAACTGTGTTTGTTAGACTTAGAATTGCATTGCCTTTTTAGTTTTTAGTATTTTATAGATTAATAATTATAGTGCTTATTTATTTTTGTAGAAATAATGGTAGGTACAGGCCAGTCTCGGAGGAGGGGGTCTGGTCTTAGAAAAGTCAGTGGCCCTAAGTTAGCATCCTCAGTTTTTTTAACATTTTGCATTATCTATAGAAATGTTGATATTTTGTAACTAACTTAACACCTCAAAAAAAATGTTTTTAGTTAGCATCAAAATTAAGTCTATGCAATGTGTATTTTTCTAAAGAATATCGACTTATATCAAATATATAGCCAAATAATGCTCTAAAGACTCAACTCAATCCCCCTCTTGCTGTAACTGTGGTGACGACCATATAGCCAATTACAGAGGGTGCCCTTACTATAAACATGTTCTCGAAACAACCACAGCACCAAAAACAAAAACAATGCCCCCATCAACCATCAACACAGAAACAAGATCCGTCCAACAATCAAATACTCTTCAAACAAAAAGCTACACCAACGCAGTCTCATACTCCACCAACACCGGTCAACCTTCTACACCAACTCCACCAGCCCAAAAATCATTTAGCTAACTCAGGGGCTTGAACTACTCAAAAACCTTCTAAAATCTCTTACATCAGCTGAAAACTAAAAACACCGCAATCTCAATAACAAGCTCCTTCATATCTTTCCTCACTCAAAATGACTAATCAAACACAATTAAAAATACTGTTCTGGAATGCAAATGGCATTCAAAACAAAATCGAAGAACTACAAACCTTAACAAATAAATTAAACCTTGACATAATCTTAATCGGTGAAACAAAAATTAATCTTAAAATCAAAAACTACCACACTTACAGAACAGACTCAGACACTCCCACGGGTAATCGCTACCATGAAGGTACAGCTGTGCTCGTCCACCGACGCATAGTCCACAGCTATACTGATCTAAAAACCACTATGTCTTCAACAACAATAATCATCTCAACCGATCTCCACCAAATACGCATTTCGTCAGTCTATAAAAGCCCCTGGATCCTTAAGATCTAAACAAACTCACCAATGGTTGCCACTGGTACATTGTAGCGGGCGATCTGAACGCCAAACACCCGCTCTAGCACAGTCGCTGCACTAATCCGTCTGGAAACATGCTCAAAATCAAGACTACACAATAATAGCTCCAGGAACCCCTACCTATCATACTCTCTAACGCCCGGAAACAGACCGGACGTTCTTGATATAGCTGTAACCAAACTTCCACTTCATATACAACACAAATCTCAAATTTAAACGCTCTTTTTTCAGACCACAACCTGATACTTTCTAACCATCTCGGACTCACCCATTACTTCTTCACCCCCACAAAATAACTTCCGCATAAACTGGAAAAAATTCCCTTCCAATCTAAACCAAAATATACAGAACTGCAACTCAAAAATCGACTCAACTGAAAACATTGATATTACAATCCTCCAATTCACAAACCAAATTCAAACAGTCAAACGTCTCCTCGCCGCCTATATCGTGATAACCCTCCAGAAATATCCGACGAAATCATAGCCAAAAATTGTCTACGCCGTCTGTGGCAAACCACGTATGATCCCGCCATCAAAAGACGCCTAAATAACAAAACTGCTTATATAAACCCTACTCCAATCCCACAGACGCGACGACTGGGAAAAATTAAATAAATTTATGTGAAGAGAAAATAGGTGGACTTAGTTACAAATACCACTTATAATTATTAAGGTATGGTGAGCTAAATGTGCATGACCCCAATAAAATTTCTATTGTAATACTATATATACTTTTAACTTCTGATTTACTCGTTCAATATGAACTCGTCCGGTGACTATTTCCTTGGTAAGTAAAGCTTTTGATTATATAAATTGAGATTTACCCTTTAAAAATGGTGTTCGAATTAAAGTTGCGCCTTTTTTATCACACGAGTCATCAATTTGAAATCCTCTGTCAACCATTATAGCATCAGTTCTATCTAATAACTCAATTAAATTACTTTGTTGGAAAATTACATTGTCAGAAGCACTACCCCCATAGGGTTTACTAACAAACGTTATAAGTCCTGCTGGAGAAACTCTTATCAGAAATTGTATAGAAAATGTAGACTTATAATAACTATATAATTTTATTCTACATGACAAACATTTAGGTTTTTGAACAGGAATCTCAGTGCAATCTAACACCACTCTTACATCGGAAAAGTTTTTAAAACAAAAATTAATGTTGCACATAATTTCATCTTTAGATGGCCAGTAAATTAAATTTTCAAATATTATAGCAAATTGGGGAATAACAGTTAAATAAATATCTCTACAAGTTGAGACACTAACATTTTAGAAAAATACTGCCATACAGCAAAGGATAAATTTTGTTTTAATTTCATAAAAACAAGTACAATTCTTTCTTTTGCACTTAATTGATGAGATTTGATATCTGGGTACTGCATAGTAAACAACTACTATTTTTTCAAGTATTTTTCGAGAAGGGATTCCAGTCATTGTGCTAATTTTTTATCAGAGTTTAAAAGAGATATAAATGGAGTTATTAAATCACCATTACACACTTGTGCACCATAGTCTCTAGTTGCCGTATTAATTTATTGATTACTCAATGTGTGAACTTCATTATCTGGGTTTTCAAAATCAATTGATATAGCAGCCTGAGTGACATTTTCAGAACAACCAACATGTCCATCTGGAGTTGAAAAATCCAAGCACTTGACACACTAAATAAAATTAAAATAGTTATAAGTTATAACTAAATTAATTATATAAAATTATGTAATAGACATAAATATAATAATAGTTATGAAAAATCTTAGAAATATACAACCGGGAAATTTGTCTAATATATATATATTAAAACACGTGTAATAAAGTTAATCAAATATTATATATATACAACAAATAAAATATAGATAAGCACATGGTTGAAATATACTAGGTTATTGCAAATAGCCTCTGTTGTTATCATAAAAATAAAATGGCAGCGTAAGGGTATAAGTTTCTTATTATTACTTATGTTCTGTGTTATTACCACAGAATGTCTATCAATAATATATAAAATCAATTTAAATAAATATAATATATAGTTACAATTATTAGTAATTTATACTTTATATTTTATCAGCCAATCAAAACATCGCCCCTTACGCTGCCATTTTAATTTCTTCAAGTTATAATACTATAGAGTGGGGGTACAACTGCAATAACCTATAGTATATTTCAACCATGGATAGGTATACACACGGTCTTAGAATATACATAGGTACACATAATTTCTTATATAGAATTTAAAAATGCAGTCATAGATAATTAATACTAATGACTTTGAAAGAATATATTACTCATACAATACCAATCCGTAATTGTCAAATTTAAAACTATTTACCTCATTTATCAGTGATGATTTTAAAGGTAATCTTTTTTTTTTGGAGAAGGTCGCTTCGTTGGTGAATGTTTGTCAACAACAGATTTTGGCAAATTTTTTGTTGGTAGGTATAGCCGTTTTTAGAAGACGCCTTGATACTTTTGTAACTCCAAATATTGTTGATTACAAAAATAGATTATAATATTTACAGAATAAAATTTAAGTAATTTAAGTAAATGAAGTAGTTTATACAAATTTAACATACCAGTTGTTTTATGAAAATCTTCATTAGTAAAATGCTTAGAGCACACTTTTTTATCTATGCGTAAATTTATGGCCCAAGCTCTTCGTGTATCAATATTTTCAATTAATCCAAATTTGTCCAAGGCACATTACCCTCATTTTCTTTTGGAAACCAATGGACACTAATTATTATCTGATTTATCTTCAGAGTAATATGTATTACAATTAAAAGCTGAACAGTACACATTACTTTCAACAGCTTGTGAACGGGTTATTATATAATATTTATAAACCGAAATATTGAATTAAAAAAGCTTAGTACTTTGACTATTAACAAAATTAAAAAGCCGGTCAGTAGGGGGTGGAAGCACTTCGCTCGTCGGGTGTCAGTATGGGTGGATGCACTTCGCTACTGGGCAGGGTACTCTTGGTGAATGTATTGCATTTGAAAGCAATAATAAATCATTGCATTCAATAAAACGATTCTGAGCGTAGCTTCGGTGTAGTATACATAACTATTAATATTAATTATATACCTATACTAAGTACCTACCTATGTTTAACATTACATTGAAGATCAAATGTAGAAATAAATATGATTTAGTGTGACCTTATGCATATTTTAAAATGTAATATGTTATATTTATAATAGCTCAGTTTCATGTAGGTACAGTTATTACTACATAATATTATACAGTATATTTTATTGAATGTTCAGTTTATGACATATAATATTGAAAACGAACAAAATATTATGTAAATTTA